>WOXC01005830.1:645000-892113 GCA_011680675.1 Gymnobelideus leadbeateri | reverse complement strand
ACTTTCCACCAATTCTGCACAGGATTGCTTAAAACTTTGCCTTTCTTCATGTTTGACAAAACAATAATATTTAAATATATTCATATAATTTTAAGCCATTCCTCAAATGATGTACAGACCCTCTATTTCCAGTTCATATCAACTGCAAAAAAAAAACTTCTATAAAAACTTTAATACATATCTGTCTTTGTTTTGTATATAAGACTAGTAGTGATGTTGTTTCAAATGTCTCCAACTCTTTTTGACCCCATTGTAGGCTTTCTTGGCAAACGTACTGAAGTGGTTTGCTGTTTCCTCCTCCAGCTCATTTTACAGAAGAGGAAACTGAGGCAAAGAGGGTTAAATGACTTGTCCAAGGTCATACAGTTAGTTAATGTCTCAGGTCAGGTTTGAACTGATGAAGAGGAGTTTTCTGGACTTCAGGTCTGGCCCTCTACCTACTGCACCACCCAACTGCCCCTTATTTAATTAATTTATACACAGAATAAATTATGTGAAATGCCAAGCTTTACGAACCAAAAGCTGGACTTAAGGTTGCCAATATCAACAATTTCGTACATGTGGATGATATCATGATGACAGAAAGTAAAGACGAATTAAGAAGCCCCTTGATGAGAGTAAAGAAAGTGAATGTAAAAACTGAGTTGAAGCTTAACATAAAACCAAAACAAAACAAACAAAAAAACAACTAAGATTTTTGTAACAAGTCCCATCAATTTCTGGCAAATAGAGGGAGAAGAAATGGTAGTAGTGTCAGATTTTGTATTCTTGGGTTCAAAGATCACTGCAGATGATGACTGTAGCCACGAAATTAAAAGATACTTGAGTTTTAGAAGAAAAACTATGACAAATCTGAACAGCATACAAAAAAGGCTAAGGTATCACCTTACTCACAAAGGTCCATCTTGCCAAAGCTATGGTTTTTCCACTAGTCCATGAATGTTGGACTATTAAGAAAATTGAGTAGCTTAGAATTGATTCTTTGGAATCGTGGTGCTAGAGAAAACTTTTGAAAGTCCCTTGGACAACAAGGGAATTAAAAGAGTCAATACTTAAATAAATTAATTCAGACCATTCACAGCAAAATCAAATATTGAAGCTGAAGCTTAAATACTTGGGCCACATACTACAATTCATTGGAAAAGAAACTGACCTTGGGAAAGGTTCAAGGCAAAATAAAAGGGGGTGGCAGAGGATAAAATAGATAGATAGTGAAATGGAAGCTCTGAACAAGAACTTAGCCAGCTTTGGAAGATAGTAGAGGATAGAAAAGCCTTGTATGCTATAGTCCATGGGGTCACAGAGAGCCAGACATGACTGAACAACAGATCAACAACAGAGTGATGTCATGGTTTAGTGATTTTGGAGTTAATAGTTCCAAATTGCTTTCTAATATGGTGCAGTTGGCAGTCTATATTAGCTTAGTGCCAACATCAACTGTCATTTTCTTATTTTAGGGGGGTCACTTTTGCTAATTTGATGTGGATGAGATAGAGTATCAGGTTTGTTTTGGTTTACATTTCTCAAAATGTTAGGCTTTAGATATTTTTTCCACATTTCTGTTAATAGAAACATTTCCTTTGAGAGCTACCTGTTCATAATTTTTGTCCTTTTATCTATTGGAAAATTGATCTTTTTTGTACATTTATCTTTCCTTATAGACATTGGATACTGGATCTTTATCAGAGAACTTGATACAAAGCTTCCTACCACCAATCCCATTAAAATTTCCTTCTCATGTTAACTGGATGAGTTTTATTTATGCAAAATCTTTTCAATTTGGATGTAATTGATATTGTCCATTGTGTCTACTGTGATTCTTACTATCATTTGTTTGGTTATAAACTCTTCTCCTATCCATGATAGTTATCGATATTGTCTTCTTTGCTCCTCTTATGTATGATGTAACCTTTAATATCTATGTCTTTAGTATATTCAAAGAGTATTGTGGCATGTTGTGTAAGATGTTTGTCTAAACTTAATTTCTGCTCTGCTACTTTCTAGGTTTCCCATCAGTTTTTATTGAATACTAAGTTCTTGTTCAGTGGTTAGACACCTTGATTTTGGTTCTGTTTGTTTATTTGCTTCTCTGTGTTTTGTACATAATTTAATTTATTCCTTTCTATTTTTAACCAGCACAAAGTAGTTCTGATTATTATTGCTTTATATCATAGTTGGAGACCTGGTACCTGCAGGTATCCATAGACCCTTTTCCTCACCACTTTCTAAAAAAAAAAATTCCCTTCAAAATATTCAGTATATGTTCCTCAACATGAATGTTGTTATTATGGTTCTGTTCTATATGTATGATGCAATGCTTTGATTGTTTGAATAGCACCAAATAAGTAAATCAATTTAGGTAATAATAGAATTTTTATTATATTCCTTGGCTCAAAAGTAATTATTACATCTCTGTCCTTATTTCTGTAAAGAGTGATCTTTGTAACTGTAATCATCTAATTCTTATGTATATTTTGGCAGTAGTTTAACAAGTACATTATACATAGTGTAGTTACTTTGAATGGAATTTCCTTATTTAACAAAAATTCCTACTGGGTTTTGTTGTTAAATTAGGAAAAGCCTGAAAAATTTTGTAAGTTTATTTTATATCTTGCTTAAATTTTAATTTACTCTCTAGGATTCTACAAGCAGAACATCCTATACCTCCCAATCAACTTGATGAGAATATAGAACATGGTGCTTTGACAGAAAAAGACATATTATGCAAGTATCAGCCTTATCCAACACCATGGAACAACTGTGTCTCTGGGGAGGAAAGGGCACCAGGTTCATAGTTTACAGTATTAATCCTACCAAATCCCAAGTCTAAAGCAAGGCTTCCCTGCCCCTCTAGGGATTGACCAAGACTGTGACTTCTCCATGTTCCAAGATCATTCATGGCCTAGGAACTCTCCCCTTTGTACCTAGAACTGAACAGGATAATAAAAAATAAAAATAAAAACCCAAGTACATTTCTTGGGGCCATAGAGACTAAGGAGTAGGTAAAGATGCTTTCAGACCTTTCTTCAATTCTTACATGATACTACTCAGTCAATAAAAGAAACATGCAACCCTAGAGTCTTCTGGGGTTGAAAAAGATGGTGATTTTAAAAAATGAGGCCAATTTAACCATGCAGCCAAATTAAAGAGACTGTTCCTATCTACATGATAGATGTCTTCTCTGAGAGGCAAGTCTCTGGAATCACCCATTTTGACATACCAATGCCCCATTACATAAGAAAGATAGTAAGGAAGATTAGTGGAGAATGAAGGTACAAAGGATCACCAGCACCTTTTTGTTAAGCAGATGTTTACAAGTAACTCTTGGTACTTCATATCAACCGAAGAAAGCAAGAAAAAAGAATAAGACTTCCTTTGAGGTCAAATGGGAACAAAATTTAAATCCTTTATTATGCCTTTGAAATATATTTTACTTTGTTAATTATCTCCTCTTAGCAGATCATTCCTTATTTTGTTTTATCTTTATTTTTATTTTTAAATTTATTTTTAGTTAACAAGATTTATTTCCACAAGATTTTGAGTGACAAATTTTCTCCCTGTCTTTCCCATACCCCTACCCCAAAATAGAGAGCCTACTTAATACTCCTTCCCCAATTTGCTCTTTCTTATATCCTCCCCCATACCCCTTATACCTTTCTAGTAGGGCAAGATGGATTTATATGCCCCAGTGCCTGTATATCTTACTTCCCAGTTGCATGTAAAAAACAAATTTTTGAACATGGTTTTAAAACTTTGAGTTCCAGATTCTTTCCCTTCTTCTCTCCTCACCTATCCCAACTGGGAAGATAAGCAATTCAATATAGGTTGTACATTTGTAGATATACAAATGTTTCCATGGTAGTCATACTGTGAAAGACTACCTGTATTTCCCCCCATCCTATCCTGTCCCCCGATTACTCTATTTTCTACTTTGACCCTGTACCTTTTCAAATGTATGTGATTCTAACTACCCTCTCCCCCAATCTGTCCTTCCTTCTATCATCCCCCCTCTTGTCCACTTCTCCCCTACTTTTTGGATGATAAGATACCCAACTGAGTGTGTATGTTATTCCCTCCTTATGTCAAATCCAATGAGAGTAAGGTTGACTCATTCCCTTTTAACCTTCCTCTTCTTCCCCTCCATTGTAAGAGTTTTCTCTTTCCTCTTTTATATGAGATAATTTACCCTATTCTATCTCTCCTTTTCTCCTCTCATTATATTCCTCTCTCAAATCTTAATTTTATTTTTTAAATATCTTCCCTTCCTATTCAAATGATCCTATGCCCTGTCTATTTATATACGTACACACATATACTCTCACTCACATATGTATTTATACCCACATGTACCCTCCTATACATACATACATACACACATACATATATGTATGTATACATACATACATACATACATACATATATGTATGCAGACATATATATTCCCTTTAATTATCCTCATACTGAGAAAAGTCTCATGAGTTACAATTATCCTTATTCCATGTAGAAATGTAGATAGCTCAACTTAAAAAAGTTTCTTAGGATTCCTTTTTCCTGTTTACCTTCTCATCCTTCTTGTATTTGAAAGTCAAATTTCTGTTCAGCTCTGGTTTTTTCATCAAGAATACTTAAAAGTCATTCATTTCATTGAATACCCATATTTTCCCTGAGGCATTATACACAGTTTTCCTGGGTAGGTGATTCTTGGTTTTAACCCTAGGTCCTTTGACCTCCAGAATATCATATTGCAAGTCCTATGATCCATTAATGTAGAGGGTGCCAGCTCCTGTGTTATTCTGATTGTTTCCACAATATTCAAATTGTTTTTTTCCTGACAGCTTGTAATATTTTCTCCTTGACCTGGGAACTCTGGAATTTGGCTATGATATTCCTAGGAGTTTCCTTTTGGGAATCTTTTTCAAGAGGTGGTTGGTGGATTCTTTCAATTTCTATTTTGCCCACTGGTTCTAAAATATCAGGGCAATTTTCCTTGAGAATTTCTTGAAGGATGATTTCTAGGTTTTCTTGTTGATCATGGCTTTCAGGTAGTCCAATTATTTTTACATCATCTCTCCTGGATCTATTTTCCAGGTTATTGGGTTTTTCCAATGAGATACTTCACACTGCCTTCTATTTTTTCATTTGTTTGGATCTGTTTTATAGTATCTTGATTTCTCATAAAGTCATTAGCTTCCATCTGCTCCTATCTAATTTTGAAGGAATTATTCTCTTCAGTAAACTTTTGAAATCCCTTTCCCATCTGGTCAGTTCTTTTTTTTTTAAGGCATTCTTCTCCTCGTTGGCTTTTTGGGCCTATTTTTTCCATTTGAGTTATTCTATTTTTTAAGGTGTTACTTTCTTCAATCATGTTGTTGACTTGCTTTTCATAATTTTCTTGCATCATTTTCATTTCTCTTCCCAATTTTTCTTCTACTTCTCTTACTTGATTTTCAAAATTCTTCTTAAGGTCCTCCATGGCTTATAACCATTCATATTTTCCTTGGAAGCTTTTGATGCAGGAATTTTGCATTTGTTGACTTCTTTTGGTTCTATGTTTTGGTCTTTTTAGTCCCCACAAAAGGATTCTATGGTCTGGTTGTGCTTCCTCTGATTGCTCATCTTGTCAGCCAATTACTTGACTTTTGAACTTTTTGCCATGGTAGAACTCTGCTTCCAGAATGGAGAGAGCTGTGTCCCAAATCGCTGGGGTTTTCACAAATGCTATCAGAGGTATGGGGAGAATGCCCTCTCTATAGACACCCCAAGCTCTGGAACATTGGCCACATACCTCAGCACCACCCCCAAGACCATGATCCAGATCCAAGTTGGTCAAAGCAAGAGCAATTACCCTCTGACTGGTCACTTGGTCCCCCTACAATCTGCAGGCCAGAAGCTCTGGAGGCAGCCACATGGCAGCAGCTTCAGCTGCCATACCTCCACTACCTCTAGCCCTGGGGAAAGGGGCCAGGCCATGCTCTTTTTTCCCCCAGTTTCAACAGAGTTCCCCCTGACGTTTTACTTTCTCTTTGGTGTTTATGGATTGAGAAGTCTGGAAACCGCCACAGCTGCTGGTGATTCAGTTTCCTGAAGTCAGCCACAGCTGGTCTGTGCCACTGTTTGGGGCTGCCCTGGGGCTAGACCCATGTGACTCTTTCCAGACTGTTCTTGGCTCCCAGCCTGGGGTGATAGACCCTTCTTGAAGGCCTGCCAGGCTGCCTTCAGCCAGAGATTTGTTTCTGTCACTTTGTGAGTTCTGTAGTGCTAAAATTTGTTTAGAGTCATATTTTACAGATATTGGAGGTGGTTGGGGTGGGAAGTCAGACAATTTCTTGCTTTTACTCCACAATCTTGGCTCAGCCCTAAGACCATTTCTTGTTACTCTGGGAACTTCTTGATAGTGTGGCTTCATCTTATGCAGTACCTAATTGATATTTAGGTATAATTTTGTGGGAGACTGTCTCATTAAAGGACCTAAGAATGATTAATTTTACAACTTTTTCTCCCCCCCCCCCCAAATTCCTGGCCTAATTTATTCCAGCTCTAACAATTCTGAGAACATACCTAATGCAATAAGGATGCTTAGAAATATACAAAGCATTTGGGAAGGATCTCAGATTCTTAACTCAGTTCCGGAGAATAGCTGTCTTTTTATGTGATCTATTAGAGTAACATTCCTGAACAGTGAGTTATTGTGATCATTAAAATTTAATTTTCTTTAGGGATAGAACATAGGAGATTATGTTAGGTTTATTAGCCCTGACCCTTTACACTTAGACAATTTTCCAGTTTAATTTTGGCTTATGGAGTACATAATTCATGTATCTCTGGTTATTATGTACTTTTACTTTTATGAATGCTATTTGAAATGACTGTATTGAAGACTATGTCTTCCTTAACTGCTGTGGCAAAGTGCATTCTGGTCAGGAAGCACAGAAAGAGAAAAACATAAGGTAATGTACATTTTTTTTAACTGAGGCTAGGGGAAAAAAGAGTGAGAAATACACAGAAAATAGAATAATAACATGAATATTTGGTATTTTTTCCTTTTTGATGAATTGGATTACATTTAAAATTTGCTTTTTAAAATGGAAAGCAATACTTTAAATGACTTCTTTCAAAGCTTTTTTAGTGATACAGTTCATTTTCAAATATTTATTGTCTAAAATTCAGAAATAATATTTCTAACACATTAGCAGAATGTGTGTGTATGTGTGTTTTAAATTTTCACCAGTCCAAAATAAAACTGTATACCTCAATTGTGAGGATAAGTACAACTCAGTTTCTCAAAATGATGAGCCTGGTTTGCTGGGGACCTATGCAGTCATATCAGTATATTTCTGTCAAGACATCTGTTTGTGTCTAGTATGAAGCTTGAATCTGAATCAATTATCAGAGCTGGCTCTGATTAAAAGGTGCTATAGAAAGGTTTATTCCTTCTTATGATATTTTATTTACCTGTTCATCAAATTTCTCAATAATGAACAATGCATTCCTTTCAGATAATTCAAAGATTCAAAACCTCCAGCACCTGGACAAGTACTACACTTGTTTAATTTCACCTGTCTAATAAGTCAACTATCACAAGATGATATTTCAATTTATAATTGTATCTGCAGTTTGTTTCAAAATCTTTAACTTAGTATCTTAAAAGGTAGATAAGTTTCATTGTAGATTGAATACCAGGCTTTGAATCAGAAGAACTGAGTCTAATCCAGACTCAGACCCTTACTAGATAAGTAACCATAGACAAGTCACTTAACTTCTGTTTTTTTCAGTTTCCTCAACTGCAAAATGAGAATTTTACCTAAAGGAGTTGCTGTGAGGATCAAATGAGATCATATTTGTTAGCATTTAGCACAGTGCCTGTCACATAATAGGTACTATAGAATTACTAGTTATCATCATTTTTATTGGATCCTTTGTTGTTGCATAGAGTATTTATCTGAGGAGAAATGTCCTTTTCTCTGTGTTTGAAGCCTCTTAAATCCTCTTTTGAGTGCATCTCTTGATTTCAATGTACACATGTACTTATCTCTTTTTCCCAGGCTCCTGTGCCTGTCCTTTGTGTGTGTATTTTTCTGTGTTTATTTCTTCACATATGTTGTGCTCATCTCAACCAATATTTACCAAGTATTGCCTTTTGTGGGATGCTGACTATTGCCTTAAGGATACAAAGAATTATAAAATCTACTTCTGTTTTCAGATGACTTACAGTCTACCGGGTAAAATAGTTCATAGAAATTAAATATTAACAAATCAAAGCAATATATGTTAAAATTCAAAATGGGTCCTAAAGACAATAGTTGCTATTGGAGTTCAGAGGAGGTTATAATTACTAAGGGTTGAGGATGCTAAAGGAAGGATTCATGGAGAAATGTTACTTGGGATGATCTTAAAGGAAGCATAGAGTTTAGACAAGTGGAGAAGAAGGAGGAGGATGTTCAAAAGAAGAGAAATCATGTGAACATTGTGTTCTGAAAAATCAACAGAAGTATATAGGCACATAGTATTGTAATGGAAATGCAAATTTAAATATCTTCCCTGCCCCTAGGTTAAGTGCACCTGGACCCTGTGGTGGGAGGCTTGTTTTTCAGGAAAGCCCACACCTTGATACTTTGTGATTGGGCAGTGGGTCCAGAAGGTTGTTAGATTCTCTGAGCCAGGAGAAGGCTATATAAATCCTGATGGGAGGCTTTGCTTTGGGGCTCACCTTGAGAAATGCTATGTGATATGACCAGATGAGACTCTGGGCAGCCGTTGAGAGCCCCCCGGCTTTGAAAACCCAGATGTTGATGCTTCCTTCTCTGGTAACTGTGATTTTGGTATTAATAATGGTTGGACAGTTTGGAAGCCTGTATGTTTGATCTGTCTGTATACTCTGAAGTTTGGGGTGCTGACCTTTTTCCCCTGAACTAGCTAATATATATTTGTCTGATTAAAGTGAGCTTGTTAACTGATTTTGAGTTGCTTTCCTTTACAAAAGCATATATAAGAACCTGTGTTGGCAGACACCCTGGGGATGTTGGGGTGCTTGCTGCTACAAGTATGTTTTAGAAGTAACAGTATGCATATAAAAGAGGTACAAGAGGAAGAACTGATACAGAGGAATTAGATAGGGGAGGAGAGCTGGTAGTTCTGGTAACCTACTTTCATTGAGAATGGGTTTAAGAGGAAAAAATACAGATATATTTAGAAGAATATAAAAGTCTTCTAAATTAAGAAGAAAAGAAGAAATAAAATAGTAGGGCAATAGGTAGTGGGGGGAGGATAAGAGAGGGATCTCCAGAGGGGGGAGGGAATAGGTTAAAGGGGAGTATAGAAGGATGTTTAGATTTATAGGAATGGGAGGAAAGGGGAGATTTGCTTGGAGGGGGGTAAGCAAGTAATAAGAGGGTAAGAAGTAAGCAATAGGTGGGCAGAAGTAAAATAGAGGAGGTATGAGGGATAGGAAATAAGAGATATGCACAAACATATAAACATAAATTAGGATTAGAATTTGGGAAAGTATATGTCTATATATGTATGCATATATGTCTATGTCTATGTATGTATCTATAGCTATAGAGAAACATATTCAAACTTAATTGTAGCCTTTGGGGGGAGGGGAAGGGAAAAAAAGAACAAGGTAAAAAAGTGCACAGCAAAGAACAAAAGAAAATTTATAAAAAAGCAAAGAATGATGGACAGTTCTCAACACAATGTGTATTATTTACTATACAGGCTTTATTGAAATGAAAATTCATTGTTACATATTTTAAATCCTTTCTTATGTTCTTCTATGCGCATGACACACTTTTTTTCTTTCTTACTATGCATTTAAGTTCCAATATTTAAGTTTATGATATGTTTTTGCTTCTTTTCTCTATTTTGTATTTGTGTTCTAGGGTTTTGAGTGTAAAATGAAGTTCAAGTCTAAAATAAAATAAAAAAAAGAAGTTATCTTTCACAGTATGGTGGAGATGGGGTCCATGATATATAATTAGAGAAAGGTGGGCACCCAAGTGTGTAAATCATTCAAACACCAGAATAAAAATTTGAATTTTATATTGTGGGCAATATTAAACATTAATAATTAAAAATAAATTCTAGTTGA
Organism: Gymnobelideus leadbeateri; assembly: GCA_011680675.1. Classification (NCBI taxonomy): domain Eukaryota; kingdom Metazoa; phylum Chordata; class Mammalia; order Diprotodontia; family Petauridae; genus Gymnobelideus; species Gymnobelideus leadbeateri. The sequence goes on along the minus strand of WOXC01005830.1, from coordinate 882,023 downwards.
CTTGAAATTAATTTTTAAAACTACTTTCTACACTTCTGTATATCTTTGAGTATTTGGTTATCTTTATAGTTTTGATTTGGGCTCCTTGTAACTCTGAATATGATTGTTTCTTTCTTCTTCATGTCCTCTCTATCTCCCCCATTTGTCCATTTGACTATACTATAGAACTAAAGTATGTGTAATATGCATGTATGCATGATGGCATGTATGTATTAAAATAAATGTACATACATACATATATGCAACTTATACTTGTAGCAGTGGTAGTATGATGTGGTAGAGTTTGCAGCATTATCCCTCTACACACAAACAGATCAATCTACCAGTGACTCGTTGCTTTGGTGAATTTCTCAAGGTAATTATTCTGTCTCTTCTAGAATCCTCTTTCCTCCCACCAGAAACTCCCCAGACAGAGATATCTTCCTGGCAAATACTTCAATTTTACCTTTCTTTGCATTTCTTCTTTCCTAGGATACTCCCCTTTAATCCCTTCCTCTATTCTTAGACAGGCTAGCAAAATTGTGTGGTTAAAACTGTTTATAAAGATAGTAAACTTTCGCAAAAGGAAATAACAGATTTTCTTTATGCTCAGACAAAAAAAAAAAAACCTTCAGATTCTCAGGAGGTAAACCAAGGATGAGAAAAGATATAATGTATAATAGCCTTGGAGTCTGAAATACAGGATAGTTTCTCCAACACAAAATCTGTCTTGACAGTCCACATATGTGTTCTTCTTTAAGTATGGCCATTGCCTGGATGTGCCTAATTTCACCTCTATGAGCAGCTATAGAGTGCAGAAACTCTACCTTCACTTTGAATTGTAGTCTTCAATTAAAGTATTATTGTACCTTTTCATTTATCAGCACCAACAAAACTATTTCCCTTGCCCTAAAACTAGTAGTATTCTCTAGTTTTATTGTTTTGGGGTCTCAGCTCTGAGGCTGGCCAACTCCTACATAAAAGAAAAAGGTCATTCCAGGAAGGTAATGCTTTTTAGACTTAGTGTTTGCTTTTAACAACTTTTCCTGATCCCCATATGAGTGACCTTACACTAACTTATGGAGACTAGAAAATACATTTTCCAAGTCTCCATTTCTCTTGTCTAAGTCAGAGTTCAGCAATGATCATTCACCTAATAATCACAACCAGCTCTGCTCTAGAGGTTTTCACAGTTATTTTGACCTCTAAATATTTTCTATTGGACTAAGCAAATGAATGTCCCCTCTCCCACCCTGGCAAAATGGACAAAAGCCATATATGCCTTGGGGGTAAGTTCACTATCTCTGCTGTTTGCTCAGTTGCAATTTTGGACTTTTCAAATGCAAAGGAGATATGGAAACCTGGAATCCTTTAAAAGGTAAAAATAAATTTACTCAAAATTTTCTGTCTTTTACAAGGTATAAAATTAACTACTCCAATATGCATGGGGCTTATTCTTTGCAAAATACAAATGCAGCCTGAATGGGATGTACCTTTATATCACATTGGCTCTCTTACTTGTCTCTTTATCCTGAAAGTTTCCTGAAGTCTGACAGGGATATACACATATTTATTAAATAATTTAATTTTCTCTTTTATTAATTACAAATGTGGATGAGGGAAATGTTTTGTAATATTCTCTTTTTTGTAAAGTTTTTAGTTTTTTTCACCTTAAATTCAAAATGAGAAAAAAATCTCTATCTACACATGTATAAAACAATACATTTCCATTTCAAGAAAACTTATATAATAAATACCACACATGGTTTTCAAAGTTACCCAGCTTCCTTCTACACTTTTTTTGTTCTTTGCTGTATATTTTAATTTTATTTTTTCCCTCCCTACCCACCCAACATTAAGAAGGCTATTTTTAAATTAGAATATGTACATGTGAATGTAAATACATAGGTGCATACCTATGTATGTATGCATATACACACATAGATGCGTGCACATATGTATACATATATACACACATATATGCCACATATATGTATACACACACAGACAGGGACACAGTAAATGTCTGAGACTGGATTTGAATTCAGGTCTTCCTGACTCCAGGTCCTATTTTATCTCTACTGTACTACCAGTTGCTTCTAATATATTTTCTTTCTTTTTCAAAAAATAATTTTTATTAATTAATTTGTTTTTAGTTTTCAACATTCACTTCCATAAGATTTTGAGTTCCATTTTTTCTCCCCATCTCTCTCCTCCCTGAACCCTCAGACAGAGTGCATTCTGGTTACCCCTTCCCCCAATCTGCTCTCCCTTCTATCCCATTCCCACCATCCCACTTCTCTTATCCCCTTCCTTTCTACTTCCTGCTAGGGTAAGGTAGATTTCTTTATGCCACTGTCTTTGGATCTTATTTCTCTATTACAAGTAAAAGCAATCTTTAATATTCTTTTTTTAGACTTTGAATTACATATTCTCCCCCTTCCTCCCTCCCCACCCACACTCATTACGAAGGATTTGATATAGGTTATACATGTATAGTTATGCAAAACAATTCCGTAATAGTCATGTTGTGAAAGGCTATTTTCCCTCCATCTCACCCCTCTCCCCATTTATTCTATTCTTTCCTTTCACCCTATCCCTCCTCATAAGTGTTTGCTTCTGATTACACCATCCCGAAATCTGTCCTTCCTTCTACCATCCCACCTCTCTCATCCCCTTCCCTCCCACTTTACTATAGGGTAAGATAGATTTCCATACCCAATTGAGTGTGTGTGTGTTTTCCCTCTTCTTAAGCCAAATCTGATGAGAGTAATGTTCACTCATTCCCTCTCACCTCCCCCCTCTTCCCTCCACTGAAAAAGCTTTTTCTCATCTCTGTTATGTAAGACAATTTATTCCCATCTACCTCTCCCTTTCTCCTTTTCCCAGTATATTCCTCTCTCTCAGCCCTCAATTTTATTATTTTATTTTTTAGATATCATCCTTTCATAGTCAACTCACCCTATGCCCTCTCTGTGTGTATGTGTGTGTGTGTGTATATCTATATCTATATAGATATATAGATATATATCTATATAGATATATAGATATAATCTCTCCTGGATCTCTTTTCCAGTTCAGTAGTTTTTCCAGTGAGATATTTCACACTATTTTTTGTTTTTCATTCTTTTGGGTTTTTTTTTTTATAATTTCTTGCTTTCTTATAGTTATTCGCCTCCATTTGCTCCATTCTAATTTTTAAGGAATTATTTTCATCAGCAGACTTTCGGACTTTTTTTCCCCATTTGGCCAATTTGGCTTTTTTCTTGTCATTGGATTTTTGGACCTCTTTTGCCATTTGAGTTAGTCTATTTTTGAAGTGTTCTTTTCTTCAGTATTTTGGGGTTCTCCAAAGCTGTTGACATGTTTTTCATGATTTTCTTATATCACTCTCAATTTTCTTCCCAATTTTTCCTCTGCCTCTCTTACTTGAGTTTCAAAATCCTTTTTCTGCTCTTCCATGACCTCAGATCAATTCATATTTTTCTTGGAACTTTGGATGTAGGAGCTTTGACTTTGTTTTCTTCTGGTTGTGTATTTTGATCTTTGTCACCAAGGTAAAATAATGTAGTCTGATTTTTCTTCCTGCATTTTACTCAAATTCCCAGCCTATTAGTTGACTTTTAACTCTTCATTAAAATAGGGCTCTGCTTCCAGGGTGGAGGGCATACTCTCCCAAGCTTCAGGGATTTTTGTGCAGCTCTTTTCCTAGGTATTTCTAGGGACCTGTAAATTTTCATTTCTTCTAAGGTGGTATGATCTAAAGAGAGGTGTTTACTCCTTTCCTGGCCTGTGCTCTGGTCTGTGAGTGACTAGTAGCACTCTTTTATGCCTTGGAACTGTGATTATGTTCTCCACTGCCTCCAGTGCTCCTCACTACACAGGTCTGTGACCCAGATCAAAGCACAGGCAAAGCAAGAGAATCCTGCCTTAGCACCAGCAAAGAGATCCTTGCAATTGCCCATGGATCAGCTGCTCAATCTCCCCACCATCTATGGGTCAGGAGCTCTGGTGCTCTGACCAAGCCACTGCTGCCACTGCTGCTGCCTTACCCACCACCCTGTGACTGGGGCCAGACTGTGCTCCTTTCTTACTGGGGTCAGACAGATCTTTCTTATTGACCTTCTAGGGGCAGTTAGGTGGCACAGTGAATAGAGTACCAGCCCTAGAGTCAGGAGAACATGAGTTCCAATACGACTTCAGATACTTGACACACTTACTAGCTGTGTGATCTTGGGCAAGTCACTTAACTCCAATTGCCTTGCCTTCCCCCCTAGAAAAAAAAAGAAATACCTACTGCCCTTCTAAATTATCTTTGGTATTTGTGGGCTAAGCAGTCTGGAAACCACCACAGCTGCCAGGAATCCAGTTTCCTGAGGCCTGCTCCAGGTTTGTTGTGGCCTAGCCTGTGCTGGTACATTTTGTGCTGGACTGTGTTCTTCTCTCAGACTGGTGTAATAGGCCTTTCCTGTCTACCTTCCAGTTGTCTAGAAATGGAAATTTGTTTTACTCTATCATTTTGTGGGTTCTGATGTTCTAGAATTTGTTTAGAGTAATTTTTACAGGTCTTTGGAGGGCTTTGGGGAGAGCTCAAGCAAGTCCCTGCTTGTACTCTGCCCCCCTGTGTTATTCTTGTAAAAAGTTTCTTTTAAAATTTTTTATGTGGCCCTTAATTTTGTATTTCCCCATACCTTCAATCCTGAATAGGAAATGTTTCCCAGACCCAAGTTACAATATTACAGACATCTAATGTACCCCTTTCAAAAGACAATTACATGGGAATTAAGATTTAGTGATTGTTTTCCATTAACACCTTATCAGGATCTCATTTATTCAGATTTGAGAGTTTAGCAAAAGAATGAGCCCCAAGAGAGTTAACTTTGGGTAAGATTTTTTTTAAAGTAGGGGAAATGTGGGGTCACAATTGTAGAATCTTGGTTTGGTCAGCAGTATCCATCTTTAATAAGCATATGGGAAAATGAGAAATCCCAGCAGGATTTCACACACAAGATTCAAACTGGGCAGAAACTTATACATTTTCATATAGACTACTTTCTTTTAATAGGTAAGGGGATTGGGAAAATTCTCCTTGACTCAGACCAGTGTTAAAAATACAAGTCTATGACTAACTGTTCTTGCCAAGAGTAGCATAGAGATCTACTCCCAGTGGATTAATAAAATTCTGTCCATCACAATACAGGTTATCTACAGCCATTGCTTCTCGTAGGTAGGTAAAGAAAGAAGAGGGAATGGTAGAAAGGCTCTGAAAGTGGAGCTGACATTAATCCATAATATATCCAGAGAAACCAAACCTTTTCAGAATATTTTAAGTAACTTCTTCGATATCCCCTCCAACCCCCAACTTAATGGATTGATTTGTTGAACAACAGTCTGAGCAAAAATAGGTATGAAAAATTAACCCATAGAGAAAGGACATTGGAGCAAGGTTCTCCCTGCTATATATACCTCGTGGCTTTCCCCACCCCAAATAAACAGTTTTGGTACGAATTCAAGCAAAGGGAGCTCAACTTTCCTATATTCATGTGTTAGCTATGACTCAATCTGCTGTGCTCCAGTTCGGTAGCCATATGGCATTTCATTGCCTTTTCATTTCAATCCATTTAGAAGGTCTATAAGAATTTCTTAAATATCACTGGAATAAATTTTGTAATTGGGTATCTCAGGGCATGAAAATTTAGAGGATGAAAAAAAAATTGACATATACACTTATGGGCAAATTCCTTTCAAATGAGAAGGAACTGTCATGGCTATTTAATCCAACTTCAATTTATAGATGAGAAAAGTGAGGTCCAGAAAAATCCAGAGGCTTGGCTAAGATCACACAGGTATATAAGAGGTAGGATATGAAACCAACTTTTCTGAGTCCAGAGGAAGTGCTCTTTCTATTGTGTGACACCACCACGCAAATTTTTCAGCAGAGTAAAAACAACAATAGTAAACATACTTAGTTAATTAAGTTAGCTATTAATTCCTTAACCAATTGCATCATAATTGCTTATATTATTTTCACATCTTGAATAACAAAGCTGATTTTTAAGGTGTGTTTTCTGTTGCTACTTGTTTTGGGGTCCTGTTTCAAATTTCTTGCCTCTAGCATCAAAGGGGCTATTTCTGCTGCTGCAAATTCCTAACACTTCAATATTAAGGTTTATGGTATTTAAAAAAATCTTCATCTATAATTTGATTGGGAGCTCTCCATGAAGAAACTCTAACAATACATATTGGCAACCATTCTGCAACAAAAGTCTTTCAGAGATGCCTGAGGCATTGAGAGGCTTCATAACTTGCCTGTGGGGCATATCAAGAATATGTCAAAGATAGGACTTGAACTCAGGTCTTCCTGATGTCAAGGCTGGCTGTCTATCCATGACAACACATTACCTCTCCGTTCTGGAAACCCATCCAAAGAAAATAGCAACATATATAATTAAGAGTAAATCATCTCTCTGCTAATACTGTATAAATATTCTCATTTACCCGAATCATTTACTCTTTCCCTGACCTTTACAGGTAGTTTTTTGATGGTCTTGTACATAGAATCTGGGTGAAAAGAACAGCACCGATGCTCCTTTATTCTATTGAGCTATTGAATGTTCTCCTGAGTAGTGCATACATTTTGCACAGGAAAAGTTAAATTTAGCAAAAGCAGCTTTTTCAAACTGACAGAGCCAGCTGATGCAGAGGCCTGTCAAGTAGGTTCTCTGCCAATTTGGACTTGCCTTGAGTTGAGACTTCTAACAGTGCCAAATGTTGTGCTTATTTTATGACAAAGATGAATTTCATAATGGGATTCAAAAGGAGACTGTCCAATTCATTTTCATTTGTCTGAAGTCTTCACATCTAAGTCCCGTTGACAGAAAATCTTACAAATAAACAGGTGGTCACATATCCTGGAGTGACTAAAAATTGTCGAGGCTTCATGAAGTGTTGGTTGATTTAAAAAAAAGTTCATTTGCACTTACCATCGCCATATGGTTCTAGGCAGTTTGGTCTGGCTTTATACATTGTAGAAACCAACTTCAAAGAGAAAGGAGAGAAGAGGGCCAGTGAAAATGTTTATTGACTGAAAGATTGTTTTTTAGTGCTTGTCAAGAAATAGAGAAAAATTTTTGAAGTATAGTAGAAAGATCACTGGGCTAAGAGATAAGGGACCTGTGCTTAAACTGGATCATTACTGACCAAAAGCAAGTTATTTAACATTCTGACTTTCAGCTGTCTCATCTTTAAAAGGATAAGGTTGTGCTAGGTGATTTCTAAGTACACTTTCCACTAAAATTCTCTCATTTCTTGTGAATTTTTATATTTGTTTTTCTCACTCCTGCACATATAAATAAAAAAAAAGCATTCTTCATCACATTTATCTGATAAGATATAGTCTAACCATGCATGTGTGTGTGTGTGTGTGTGTGTGTGTGTGTGTTTGTGTGTGTTCACCCTGTCCTAGGCTATTCCTTATAAAGCCAACATGGGTACCTACTTTCAATAAATGTTTCAGTAAATTTAATATTGGCTTAAAAGAGTTTATACAGAGTCTTAATGTGTCCAATACATAACAGCATAGTAGTTCTGCTACTTAGGGGATCTAATCAATAGAGGTACCTGCCATAACACTAATGGAATTTGAACCCCACAGTGGGATGGGCTTGTTGAAGTGATTAAAGGGGACTGAACTGGGAGGAGCTGGTGGTGTGGATACAGAGAGGCCCAAGCAGAGAGAGTCCAGAAAAACTTCTGGGAACAGCATCTTGGAGGCAGAAAGAGAAAATTGTTGGGGGCCAGGGTTGGAGAGAGAGAGACAGAGAGAGAGAGAGAAAGAGAGAGACAGAGAGAGAGACAGAGAGAGAGACAGAGAGAGAGACAGAGAGAGAGACAGAGAGAGACAGAGAGAGAGACAGACAGAGACAGAGACAGACAGAGACAGAGACAGAGACAGAGAGACAGAGAAAGAGAGACAGAGAGACAGAGACAGAGATAGAGACAGAGAGACAGAGACAGAAAGACAGAGAGAGACACAGAGAGACAGAGACAGAGAGACAGAGAGAGACAGAGAGAGAGACAGAGAGACAGAGAGACACACACACACACACACAGAGAGAGAGAGAGAGAGAGAGAGAGAGAGAGAGAGAGAGAGAGAGAGAGAGAGAACTGCCAGCTTCAGTTGCCCAGGATGCCGAGGGCCACTTGGAACTGCCTAGGACTTCTGAGAACTGCCACCTGGAGCTGCCAAGAACTGAAGAGGCATGACTGTGGTGTTGATATTTTGTCTGTCTGTTTTGATGTTACTTTGTCAGATTGGTTTATTGATAGAGGCCTCAGACCTTGTTGGGCCTAGGTTGCTTTCACAGGCAGAAAGTGAACTGAAGACGATGCCAGCAATGTGCATGAATGTTATGGTGTCCCAGGAACAGAAACTGCTGAGAACTTGCCTTGGGTCAAGATGAAGAAAAGACCTCTCCTTGGGTATTGAATGCTGTGATGATATTGTAACCTGGTTGTGACCTAGGGTTGGAAGGCCTTTGTGCTTTTCACTGCCCCTTGAGAGGGTGCTTGGTCATGACTGATGATATTGTAATTCAGTTGTGATCCAGGGGTGGAAAACTTTTAAACTTTGTACTTTGTTACTGACTACATGAATGTCTTTGTTTATGATTAGAAACTAATCCCCAATTGAGACTTACCAAATGATTGAGTTACACATGATAAATGCTGTATTTTGATTTTCTGTGAATATTTTGCCTTAATTTGTTACTGAATAAATGTGGAGTTTACTATGCTTGTAATCAGAACCTTGAAACTGCTTGTAGTTGGCATTACAACTGCTTATTCATTAAATAGAGGTGTTGGCATCTTGATGTGACATTATTACCAATAAAGTGGATTTTAATGAGATTTGGAAGTTCATGGAGTTTATTCAGAAAGTACAGAAAATTTATTCAATATAGAATGAATAAGCCTTAAGCCATCCAAGTAATTATATAGCTAATGAGTTGTTAGAGCATTTATTAACCTTATTTATGGATTAGTTTTCTAATATGTTCTTCTTACAAGCATCAGCAGTATACATAATCTTATAAAGTATGTATCTAAGGCAATGTGCATAAATTGGACATTCTTCTATTCATTACATTGGTTATATAGGCATGCTGATTCCCAGGAGGGAGATTTAGGAACTTCACAACTATATGATCAATTATTTAATTTAAACATATAAATTATTCAATTATAAGCATCATCACAGCAGGTACTCAGAATACCTTGCATGTACAAATAGAAAGAAACTGACATTAAAAAAGAAACACTCCAATAATTCCCTCCATACAATTCTCATTACTTTAACATCTTAATTATTTATGCCACAGGGCTTATGTGATGGCATTACTTCTGTACTTAGCCCTGGACATATAGAGTAGAATGAGTAAAATGAGAAAGTCAGGCAGAGAGACAGAGAGAGAGACAGAGAGACAGAGAGAGACCGAGACAGAGACAGACAGAGGCTTTTATAATGTTTCTGTTTTAATAAAATGAGAGACTTAGACTAGTTAACAAGGAGCAGATTATAAGAATATCTCAAAAGACCAAGCTGTGTTAATCAATGTGGTACTATCCTCCCCCCACATAAGACAAAGAAAATAAAGACAGTAGAAAAAACATTTTATTTCAAAATGAAATTTTACTTATTTATAATTATTTGTATTTTAAATGCATTTGCACAGGCACCAGAAAATATAGTAAATTATCAAAAATTGTTAATTGAAGCACCCAGTTGACCTACACTTAAAGCTCCATGTTCTACTATTCTATAGGTCAAATGGACAGAAATTTCAGAGACTCTAGTATAGTGGATACAAAGAAGGGCTAAGTCAGTAAGATCTAGGTTCAGATTTTTAACTCTGACCCTTAGTAGCTGAGAAAGCCCCAATCTCTATATCCCTCACATAACTCTGTGGGATTAGTCTACTGAACCATATAAGACTTTAAGATCCACACTGATGAGGAGAGTTCTTAACTAGTGAATTCCCTGTTAATGGGATACTCAACAATTTTAAGCATTTTAATATGATTTTGAAATCAAAAAGGTTGACAACCACTCTCTTCTATCATTTCCAAGGATATAAAAGGCATCTTGTACAGGTGCTTAGGAAGCAACTATCTAAGGCCCAGTCATCTTCAGGAAACTGGGCATAATACAAGGCATGACTGGAGAAAATAACAAGGATTTGTTATAGAGTATTGCCAGAGTTCACAAGGTACCAAATCCAAAGGTTAGGTATTAATCTGGAAAAGGCATTCATATCAAACATCCAAAGCCATGGACATCAGTAGTGAATCAGGAAAAACATGCTAAATATAGCAAATAATACTTTTTCTCTCCCTAGGCAATGTTCATTTTTGAAAATAGAATGCTGCCCATGATTCCTTCTCTTTGCAATACTTTGTAGCCAAGGTCCAAGACATCAAAGAACAGTTCTCTGGAAGAGAAAGATTGTAGATAGTTTAAGAAAAAGTTGGGAAAGTGGTAAACTGTTAATATGGTTACATTATGCAGAGAGGAGAATCAGCTGTGGAATAGTGGGAAGAGAAGGAAATGTGGTGTCAGAATACCTGAGTTTTAATCCTGGCTATACCATGTACTTACTCATAAATCATTACTGTGTTCCTTGGGCTCTCTGTCCTTCAGTTTTCTCAACTGAAAAAATGGGTGTGATAATTCTTGCACTATATTTTCACTGGGTAGTTTGGGGAAATATGCTATATGAGCTTTAACACTTGTAAATATGAGATTAAAAAAACTTCAGGGGGGCAGAGTCAATATGGTGCAGTAGAAACAGCTCTTCCCTGCAGCTCTGGCTCCCACAATTTCCAAATTCACGTAAAAGGGGACTCTAAACAACCTCTGGAGCTACAGAATCCACAAAATGACACATAGAAGCTAACCTCCCCCGGAGGACAGTCCGTCAGCACTGCAGGGAGAGGCCAGCACAGCACTCTGAAAGCCAAGCCCAGGGGTGATTGAGTAGTAGGTTTTAGCCCCAGGGCGGCCTGACCAGCAGCCTGCTGGAGAGACTCTAGAACACCAGCAGCTGTGGAGTTTCCAGAATTACCAACACATAGATGCCACGGACAAAGTGAGAGGTTAGTGAGGTATGGACTTTGGGATTCATTAGTTGGGAGAGTGCATGGCCTCTTTCCCTGGGGATGAGAAAGCCACTGAGAGGCTTCATCAAAGCCATGGATACACACAGAACCTTCAGGTGCTGCCCTGCTAACTGTAGGGGGATCTGATGATAAGTCTTAGGGGTAATAGCTCTTGACTTAACCTTCTTGGATCTGGATTAAGATCTGGGGTGGAGGTCTTGGGGTATGTGACCAGCTTGCCAGAGAGTGTGGGGGCTTCAGAGAGGGCACCCAACTAATACCTCCAGCATCTGAGAAAACCCCAGCCTTTGGGAAGGAAGCTCCCCTGCCTAGTGGCAGAGTCCCAATGTGGCAACAAGCCCAAAAGTCAAGTAATTGAGTGGCAACATGCCTAGGCAAAAGAAACAAAACAAACAGAAAAATCAAACATTAGACTCCTATTTTGGGGGCAAAGAGGACCGAAGCATGGAACAGGAGGAAGACTGGGAGGTCAGAACTCCTGCACCAAAAGCTTCAAATGAAAATATGAGCTGGTTACAGGCCATAGAGGAGCTTTAAAAGGATTTTGAAAATCAAATAAGAGAAGTGGAGGATAAATTGTAAAGAGAAATAAAAATGATGCAAGAAAATTATGAAAGGAGAGTCAACAGCCTTACTGAGGAAAATAGTGCCCTAAAAATAGACTAACTCAAATGGCAAAAGGGGTTGAAAAAGGCAATGAGGAGAGGAATGCCTTAAAAAGCCGAATTTGCCAGATGGAAAAAGAATCTCAAAGGCTCACTGAGGAGAATCTTTCCTTCGGATTTAGAATGGACCAAAGGGAAGCTAGTGACTTTGTGAGAAATCAAGATGCTATTAAACAGATCCAAACAAATGAAAGATTAGAAGGCAATGTGAAATGTCCCATGAGAAAAAAACACTGATCTGGAAAATAGATACAGGAGAAATAATTTAAAAATTATTGGACTACCTGAAAACCAAAGAAAGAACCTAGAAATCTTCCTCTAAGAAATTCTCAAGGAAAATTGCCTTGATGTTTTAGAGCCAGAGGGCAAAATAGAGGTTGAGAGAATTCACCAGTCACCTCTTGAAAAAGATCCCCCAAAGAAAACTCCTAGGAATATTATAGCTAGGTTCCAGAATTCCCAGATCAAGGAAAGAATATTACAAGCAGCCAGGGAGAAAGAATTTGAATACTATGGAAATGCAATCAGGATAGCGCAGGATCTGGCAGCTTCTACACTGAGAGAACAAAGGGCTTGAAATACGATATTCTACAGGGCAATGGAGCTGGGATCAAAACCCAGAATCACCTACTCAGCAAAACTGAGTATCACGTTTCAGGGGAAAATATGGTCGTTCAATGGAATAGAGGACTTTCAAGCATTCTTGATGAAAAAAACAGAGTTAAAAAAATTTGACATTCAGATGCAAGAAGCAAAAGATGCTTGAAAAGGTAAACAGGGAAAAGAAATAATAATTAATTTATGAAAGTTGAACTATATACATTCCTACATGGAAAAATAATAACTGAAACTGGTGAAACTTCACAATATGGAAACAGTTGAAGAAGGGCATATAGGCATATGAATACATATGTGAATGTGTGTATATATGTTTACAGGTATACATAGATAGAGGACACAGGTTGAATTGAAAAGGAATAGATTATATTTAAAGGGTGAAATTAAGAGGTAAGAGAGGAATAGAATGAGAGGAGATGGGGAGAGACAGAATGGGGAAACTCTCTCATAAAGAAGAAGCAAGGGAAAATGGTTGCAAGGGAGGGGAAGAACAGGAAGTCAAAAAGGTGAAAACTTTTTCTCATTGAGTTTGGATCAGGGAGAGAATGACATACATACCAAATGGGATATCTCACCCTACAGGACAACAGGGAGGAAGGGAATGAGATGGGGAATGATGGAAGGGAGGGCAGGAGGGAAGAGGGGGAAGGAAGTTGGAAGCACCCACTTGTGAAAAGGGACAGGATCAAAGTAGGGAATAGAACAAGTGGGAGGTGGGATAGGAGGGAGGGAAACATAGTCAGTCTTTTATAATATATCTACTATGGTAATGTTTTGCATAGCTACACATGCTCAACATATACTGAATTGCTTGTCTTCCCAGTAGGGGTGGTTGACAAGGATGGAAAGGAATGAATCTGGAATTCAAAGTTTTAAAATCAAATGTTTAAAAATATATAAATACTATTATTAACACTATTTTACATATAATTGGGAAATAAGATATACAGGCATTGGGCCACAGAGATTCACCTTGCCCTACTGAAAAAGTAGAAACGGGTATGGGAGATGATATGGGAGAGAGCAGATTTGATGAGGGGATATCCTGTGGAATTGATATTCTGGGGTGGGGGGGCAGGGAAAAAATGGGGAAAAATTGTAACTCGAAATCTGGCAGAAATGAATGATGTAAACCACAATTTAATAAAGCATTTGGGGCAAAAAACCTTCATTAATATATAAGTACTAAGGTTAACCAAGAGTAATAGAGATGTTGATTTGGGTCGTGTCAGTCACTCAATTTCACAACCTAGGAGTTATCTTCATTTCTTCCCTTTCCTTCATCCTCTTCCATAATCATTTCCCATCATCATTTTCCACACCATTTTCATCAGCAGCCTTTCTTGGTTTTGATTCCATTGAACTGGAGTCCTGAAATTTTATCACCAAAACAATGATTCAGGTTTTGATATTCAACACTTTTTAAAACTCAACTTAAGTTGCCTCTCCCCTTTGATTAGAGAGCTAGAGGGTCTAGCTCACAACTTCTCCTAAAGTCTTCCTTCACAGGGCGCTCACAACCTTCCAGGTAAATCTATTTTCCATCAGCAATTCTACTTTGCTTCAAGTCAATGGAATTCCATTTCCTTACATCATGGTCTCTCCCTTTCAGCTTCCTTTTGTGTGTTGTCTTCCCCCATTAGACCATAAGTTTCTTTAGGGCAGAGAATGTATCTTTTTTCCCCTTATTTATGCCCCTAGCATGTAGCACAGTGTCTGGAATATAGGAGGCACTTAATAAATGTTGATTGAATTGAATTGAGTAACCAATCAGTTCCCAAGTATGATAGGAAATAACTGGCTATCCTAATCATAGATAAAATAATGACAGAAATGAATGACTTGACACAGGCTTTATAAGATACATTTACTTAGTTTACAAGGGTGCTGTTATCAAAACAAAGGGGCAGAATATATGTTTCAAGTTCTGATGAGGACTGGGTCACCCCATTGTTTCCATTTTCCCCTCAAAGACACATGCAGTTTGGGGTTTTAGCAGCCACATGGAGGTGAGGAACTTGCTAAATTTGAAAAGGCCTCAAGTATCCAGTGCTAGGAGCACAGGTGACTGACAGTCATTATGTCAACAATGTAAAATCTTCCACTATGCTTGAATGAGTGAAGCATTGGTGCTCTACTTGCTGACATCATAATAGATATTTCAGTTTCTGTTGTTGTTTTCATTTCTACCTACACTAACACCTAGAGTCTTCTTACCTGGAAATTCTATCCATGCCACAGGCCTTGCTAATACCCAGCCAATTTGGCAACATTGGTCATTGTGAACCACATAAAGGTATATTAGATCTACTTCTGAAATATGTCTTTCATTTGTCCCCATCTCTCTACCCATATGGCTATCACTCTATTTCAGGGATTCATTACTTGTCTCCTATACCATTGCTTTTTTCTTAAACAAATGCTTTATTAACTTCTGTTTTACATCATTCATTTCTGCCAGATATTGAGTTACAATTATTTCCCCCCCCTGTTTTTCCTGTACCCACTCTCCCAGAATAGCAGTCCCACAAGATATCACTTCCTCAAATCTGCTCTCTCCCATATCTTCTCCCATAGCTCCATTCGACTTTTCCATTAGAGGAAGGTGAATCTCTGTGTCCCAATGCCTGCACATCTTATCTCCCAATTACAAGTAAAAGAGTATTAATAATAGTATTTATATATATTTGAAACATTTAATTTTAGACCTTGAATTTCAGATCCATTCCCTTCCTCCCTTATCACCCATTCCCTCTGGGAAGATAAGTAATTCAGTATATGTTGTACATGTCTAGCTATGCAAAACATTACCATAGTAGATATAGTGTACAAGGCTGTTTATAATTACCTCCCACTCATCCCACCCCCACCTGGTCCATTCCCTACTTGATCCTGTCCCTCTTCTATAGTGGGTACTTCCAACCTCCCCTCCCCTCAAGGATGCCCTCCCATCCATTATCCCTCCTCTCATCCCCCTTTTTGAGTTAGTCTATTTTTTAAGGTGTTGTTTTCCTCAGTCAGGCTGTTGATCCTCATTTCATACTTTTCCTGCATCCTTCCCATTTCTCTTTACAATTTTTCCTCCACTTTTCTTATCTGCTTCTTAAGGTCCTCTATGGCCTGTAACCTGCTCATATTTTCCTTTGGGGCTTTTGGAGCAGGATTTCTGACCTCACAGTCCTCCTCCTGTTCCCTGCTTCGATCCTCTTTGCCCCCAAAGTAGGAGTCTAAGGTTGCATTTTTCTGTTTAATTTGTTTCCTTTGCCTTGGCATGATGCCACTTAATTACTTGACTTTTGGGCTTGTTGCGACACTATGGCTCTGGCGCCAGATGGGAACTTTCATCCCGAACAAGTGGGGGGAACAACTTCCATTTCTGGCAATCTGGAAACCCACCCACGACCTCCACCCCAGATCACAATCCAGATCCAGGGAGGTTAAAGCAAGAGCGATTACCCCCAAGACTGATCCCTGGATCTCCCTACAGTTCGCAGGCCAGGAGCTGGAGCTGCCTCTGAAAACTACAAAATGGCATGTCTGCTCAGAGGCTTCTAGCCCCCGGGGGAGGAAGCCGACGCGTTCCCCAAATACTGGTCCCAAAGTCCATAGGGCACTAACCTCTCACTTTGTCCTAGGCATGTCTATGTTGATAATTCTGGAATCGCCACAGCTGCTGGTGTTCTGGGGTTCCTCCAGCCAGCTGCTGGCCTGGCCGCCCTGGGGCTAAAACCTCAACTCAGGCGGACCTGTGCTCGGTTCCCCACGCACTGTGTGCTGCGCTGCCAGCTCCCAGACCACTTTACTTGTCCTTCCTGCAGGGCTGCTGGGCTGTCCTCAGCAGGAGGTTAGCTTCTCTGTGTTGTTCTGTGGGTGCTGGGGCCCCAGAAGTTGTTCAGAGTCCCCTTTTACATAGTTTGGAGGTAATCTGGCGGGAGACTGGCTTGGAAGCACTGTTTCTACTCCGCCATCTTGGCTCTGCCCTCCTATACCATTGTTATAGATTTCTAATTGGGATCTTGGCTTCTGTTCTCTCAACCCTCTCTGATATGCCCTCCACACAGTTGCCAAAGTAATTTTAACCTAAACATCTAATTGTCCTTCTAAATAACCTTCCTTATTGCCCAAGGACAAAATGTAAACTCCTTAACTGTATATTTAAAGGTTTTCAAAATTTGGCTCCAACATAACTTTCCAGGCTTACAGAACATGATTACCCTTTATACATGCTATTTTTCCTCCAAATTAGTCTTCTGTGACCAAAACTTAGCATTTTATCTCCAGCTTATTTACCTTTCAACAGGTTATCTCCCATGCCTGAAACACAGACTTATAAGGTTCTTTCATGACTTATCTCATACCCAGTATCTGACTGGAAGCTTTTCCTGATCTTAGTTGTTTGTGTTCCTCATCTTCCTTTTCCTCTTCCTTCTTCACCTGCTTTGATTACATGTACACACAAATCTTCATAAATAGGGAGGTTTACTTCTGTGTATGTACGTGTATTTGTGTGTGTGTGTGTTTGTGTGTGTGTATATGTATGTGTGTATGCTCTTTGAGAGCAGGGACTACTTTTTTTTTTGTCTTCATATCCCTAACACGTAACACAGTGAGTTATACATAGTAGGTAGTTAGTATACAGTGCTTTTATTTTAACAGTGCTACTTGATTAAAGTGGACCCCCTCCCCTCCCAAACAACAGAGCCTAGGACTTAACTATCAGGGACAACAGTCAATAAAGACACGTGTTGTAGGGAGCAGTTGTCCCAAAGGGCCAAGGAGTACCTAGAACACAGGGACTTGGGACCAATTAACTAGATTTTTTATATATTTTGAATAATTTATTTATATATAGCTTATTTCCTTCATAATGCTATTTATTCCTGACTCCAAGCTCAACATTCCATCTATTATTCGATGTTGACTATAAACCTGTCCCATAGAGTCTAGCTCTCCATACCAGAGATTATAGATAGATGGATATCTACCAATAATAATATCACTTTTTCATTATTTTTTGACTCTTTGGAAA
Source organism: Gymnobelideus leadbeateri (assembly GCA_011680675.1). Classification (NCBI taxonomy): domain Eukaryota; kingdom Metazoa; phylum Chordata; class Mammalia; order Diprotodontia; family Petauridae; genus Gymnobelideus; species Gymnobelideus leadbeateri. The sequence goes on along the minus strand of WOXC01005830.1, from coordinate 864,554 downwards.
GATTCTTTGATACTCTTGACATAAAGTAACTTGTCACCTATCACTAGCTGTTTTTTTTTTTTTTTCCCCACCCTGAGGGTCAGTTGAAGATACTACCATTTTTCAGGTCTCCTAGGTTCATCACCTAAATGCCTCACTTTTTTTCACCAGAGATATCAAAACCATTTGTCAAATCTTTCTGTTTTTATCTCTATAACATTTCTCACTTCTGGAGCCTTTTATTTATTCATATAGCCATCACTTTATTTCAGGTGCCCAGTACCTCTCACCTAGATTATTATAATAGTCTCATAGTATAATTGGTCTGTCTGCCTCAAGTTTCTCCCCACTCCCACGGTAGAATACTTTTCCTTAAATTGAGATCTATGTCACTCCTTTACTCAGTAACATAAAATAAAAATTCTTCTGTTAAGCTTTTAAAGTCCTTCATAACCTGATCCCAAATTATCTTTCAAGCTTTGGTCTATATTACTGCCCCTCTTATATTCTGTGGTCTAGCTAAATTGGCCTCCTCTCTATTACTTAGTACCACAATCCATTTCATCTTATTTTACACTGACTATCTCTTAGCCTTCCAGTTATTACCTCTGGACCTCTACTTCATAGAATCCCTCTCCTCTTTCAAGTCTTAGCTCAAACACCACCTAGAAAACATGAAGCCTTTCCTGATCCCCATCTAATATACTCCCTCTAAAATGGACGTATATTTTACCTACCTTACATTTGTTCTCTTCATATTTTTATGCATATTCTTGCATAGTGGGGTTTTGGACATCAGTCCTAGTGTTTATCTCTTTTAATGTGCCAGGAGCCCTGGCACCCTTTTTGTATCTGAAAAAAAGAGGGTCCCTCCCTTTTCTTTAAGGGAGTGGAAATCTCTGTTCATCAAGGGCCTAGAAGTTGAGCAAGAGAACACTTCTGCAGCACATATCAGAGAGAAACCCACAGTAGAACAGTTTGCCATTGCTGTTCTAGCTAGCTTCACTGCTACAATTAAGCCACACAGCCTAAGCAGAAAAGTGCTGAGAATAGCAATAGTGGTATTTTTCTTCATTACCACCCAGCCCTCTCAGTATATCTTTGCCAAAATTCATCAGTTTTTGTTTTTATTCTACTGTTTATGTTTTACATTGCAATTCATCTAGTCTCTAAAATCATTATTAAAAGAAAACCTGAGAGATATGCCAACCTTCATTGAGTTTGTTCCAAGAAAAAAGGCAAGTGAATTTAGGCTGTGTTCATGCTTTAATTTCTCTCAAGCTGGTGACATACATGTATTGCATGGGAGTTACATATAGTCCAGAACTGGCTTGATTGGGGGGTTGGAATGCCCAGTTTATATACCTTTTTAACAGGGGCTCATATAACCCCACCATCATTTTACCTCCAGAAAGAGGAAATATCTGTTCAATCAGACCACCTCCCAACCATACCAGACCACTCCCAGCCTTGGGCTATCTAGGCAGAAGAATCTGTTTCTACCAAAGTTTGAGCATAACACTATTGGACTTCCATACCTTTGATTAAAAAAAATTCAGGCTTGGGTTGGGGTTTGACCGGGATAAGACTCCATGCAGTCTCATGATCAGTAATGTCGTTCTGAAGAACTTTGGGAGAAGGTGCCAGGGGGGTGAGGGATCTCTAAGTCTACAAGATACTAATTACTAAGAAAAATAATTTTTCACAGATAAAACTGCAATCAAGTCAAGATATTATGGGACTTTATTATTTCATTTGCGAAAGGGAACTTATGGACATCTATAAAGAGAACATGAATTAAAATTGTTGGGGGATTTTCCTGGCTGGAGGATCGAAATCAAAGTGATATTACTGATAAATACTATATATCATATAAATACCATAAATAGCACTTTAACTTCTTTAAAGTGGGGGGAAAAGATTAATACATGTGAACGCATCCTCCTTACAATCCTCTGGGCAAAACATAAGCTAAGCCAAGCCGCTACTTCTCATAAGAGCAGTTGCTTTAGTGGCTTAAGGCAAATGTATTTCCTAAAGGTCAGTTTCCCTAGATGGTTTAAAAGATTTTATACACCTTTAAACCCACCTAATATCCCATAGTGTGAAGACCTATGGGTGAATATAAAGGAGGGACCTGGAAAAGAGTGTTTTCGTATACAATAGAGTAAAGGCCATCCAAGAAGGAGTAATGAATATAACTCCTGTCCCAAAGCTCATTGGTATGTGACAGTCTCCTTATTGGTGGAGATGAATGCTCTGCCCTGACTGAGTGGCAAGGCTGGGTTGATGAAAGGAGAGAATGACTTTAAGCTTTCTCCAGCCTTCAAGTCCCCTTTGGGGACTAATCAAGCTTTGAGTTATCTATGCAACCTTTCCTGCTAAACCAAACAGCACCAACCACCGTTTGTGCAATTTTTTTTCAAACTTTCATTTGTTCTCTATTTAAGAATTTTAGAACTTCTAAGTTTTTTCAAATTCTTCAGATTTTTGTTTTTAGCAGAATTTTCCAATATCACCTCTATAAGCATTTGTGAGACCTTCTTGGTAGCCCAGTAATTTGTCATTTAGACATTGTCTCCTCCATTGAAATGTATAGTCCTTGAGGGCAAGGACTGATTTTACCTTTCTTTGTTTTCCTAGAACTTAGTTCCTGGTAAGAAGTTAGCAGGTTATAAATGCTTGTTAACTTACCAAGTGAATAAAGACACTCAGTATTAAAAAAATTTACATTTTGATTTAAAAAAAAATATGTTTACCTTTTTAATAGTTTGAATTTAGAGCTAAATTTAACTTAGTAATTTTTCTATTGTTGGGAAAATCTGATGCTTATTGATTTTATAGTTTTTGTTACTTATTGAATGTTATCATTTTGACATTATGGTTATATTTCCTGTTGAAGTATATTTTTACTTATATATGTGCTATACTTTTTGTATCATAGAATGTAAGGTTCTTAGAGGCATTTTTCATTCTTTGTATTTGTATCCAAAGTTCCTACCACAGTGCCTGGTACATGGTAGGTGTTTAATGAACACTTGTCGATTAATTGTATGAATAATCTATGGGAATAAAGGAGGCACCTAAGTCAGTAGGAAAAAAAAAGTCAGATGCAAAAGATCTTGAGAAGACAAGAGTTGGCAATTGATTACATGTGAAATGGAGAGTAAAAAGTTCAAAATAATACTGACCCGATCTAGGCCCAAGCTGAGACCTTTTCCCTTTACCCCAAAAGAATTTGGGTTCCATTTGTCCATAGGCCCTGGAAAACCCCACCTTGAATTCTCCCTGAATTTTTTGAAAATTTATTTGCTTTCAAAATGCATTTTTTAGGCCTTCCAACAGTCAGATTAGCATATGATCTCTTTCCCCTATCTTTACTCTTTTGAAAGTCTCATCCTGATTCACTAGTGGGAACAGCAGCTTTTCCAGGAGGACATTTTGTATTGTGTTTGCAAAATTCCCCAAATGGGCCATGCTTTGTAGTCCTCTAGATGATAGTGAGGCCAAATAATGTTACAAAGAATGAGAGGGTTTTTTTTCTTTTTAAGTTCTTTAGAGAAACTATTTTTTCCCCAAATTTTGTAAAAGGCAACCCAAAGGCAAATTTTGGGGGAGTGAAAAGAATTGACCCATTATAGGCATGGGGGTTGGAACTCCCTTCCTCCTTAATGGAGTAAGCCTCAAGAAACAAATAAGACAAAACAAAACAAAACACAAAAAGGTACCTAAAGTGTTCCCAATTCCAAGTACCAAGAGAATTGAAAGAATTGGGCATACACTTTTGGATTGGGACATCTGTCCTTGTTCTCCACCCTTCAGAGGGTATTCCCAGGTCCATGACCTCAAACATAAACCACTGGACTGAGAACCTGAGGGCATCACACTAAATATGATACAGCCTCCTTGGTCTTTGACCTAATGTAACCTGAGAGGTCAAGCCCAAAAAGCACCTTCAAGGTACTTGGAATGTGAGAAAGGGATAGGGAGAGGGGGAGGGGAACACTTACACACCTTTCAGTCTTGACTGGAGTAGATCTTAAGATTAGCAGTTTTCCCAGCATCAGGGAACCAAAATGTCAAATTCATTCCGGCAGGACCCAGCACATTGATATTTTGGGTTCCTGAGCACCCCTAAACCTCAACATTCTAAACCCCAATAATACTAAAGTTATGAATTTCAGAGACTGGAATTTTGGAGAGGAATTCTCAATAGTAACATGGAAGTTTGGCATAAGAATAGATGAGCTCTGTTTTGTTCATGCTGAACTTAGGATGTCTATGGTAAATCTTAGAAATGTCTAATTGTCAGTTGTTGATACTGTGTTTTAACTTAAGGCAAGAAATTTGGACTGGATATAAAGATCTGTGAGCCATCTGCATAGAGATGATAATTAAATCCATGACAGTGATGTTGAGGTCTAGGGGTTGCTGAGACACCGAAATAGCAACATATGAATCCTGCCTGAATGAATTTGACCCAAGCCTTCTTTCAGCCAAAGAGAAGGTTTATTACAACAATGGTCAGGATAGGAGTGACTCTAAAAATCAGCCATATTGGCCAGACTTAAGGAATCTGAGCATTGCCCAGACTCTTAAGGAATCTAAGCATTGGCTAGAATCTTAAGGAATCTGAGCATTTGTGATGCTTGTATTGGCAAGTGGTCCAGACTACGTCTGTATACTTTCATGGAGGCAAGATGAATTTTTATACAGAAGACTGTGGGAACAGAGAAGGGGTCTAGATGGAATTAAGGGAGTGGTAGTCTATGGTGGGATCAGACGGAGACAATGAAACGGCAGTTAATTAACTGAAATGGGCCAATTGCCCTAGGTGAACACCAAGGACCCAAGCCACCTGGGCAAGTCCAGCGCTTTTCCTTTTTGGGATCCAGATCCCAAAGACATGGTCTTTCCCTTGTGGGTGTTCAGATCCCATTCCCATCACTGATGCCACCAAGAAAAAGCATGTAGAGAGAGAAATCAAGACAAGAGTCTTAAGCACAACACACTGAGAGGAAATGTTGACATGCCTAGGGAAGCCTTAGGAATGAGATCCTTTTTATCCTTACTACAAACTCATTTTTAAGAACAACAAAACCCTCTTTAATTATCTTACACATTTGTTGTGTTATGTCATACATTTATTAAATACCCCAAATAAATGGTCCCAGACAGTAAAAGAGAAATTAATCATAAGAATATGTATAAGTATAATATTTTCCTTTTCATTAGACATTCAATAAATACCTGTTGATGACTGATCTGTTTGAGGAAAAGGTGGTAATTTCTGTCAAGAATATTCAAATCCTAGACTTTTACTGAAATGTAAATGTCTTCTTTAGCTGGTTATATTTAGTGCCAGTAAGAGCCATATCACTAAGTTATCTGGTTAAGTACTGCTGTAACAAATTGACCATTTTCTACAGTGTTTCTTTTATGACCAGTAGTGGACATAATAGCAATTTTTTAATCTAGGTGTCTTGGGAACACTGAAACAGAAGGGTAAAGGGTGTGGGTCTTCCTCAAAAAACTTTGACCACTCAAGCCTTCTTTCAGTTCAAGTAAGTTAGGCATCATTCACTACTGAAAACCAGGGAAAGGGGTTTCTCAGGGGTGTATTTTTGGTTTGTTACATCTCTAGCAAGATAGTTTTGAGAATGGATGAGTATAACTTGACCTCTGAATTGAATGTGATAACTCTGGGAATCAATACATGATAATTTTGTGATTATAAGATAGTCCTGCTTTTACAAGAGATTTTCTTGAGAGGTTAGCTTGTTCTTGTGATGGGGAAAGATAGTTTGTTTATATGGCGACCTGCTCATGAGTAATTGTGGGGAAAGGGTAAGGAAAGAGTAATTGTGGTGCTCAGTTATGAGTTATTGCTAGGCATAGTGTGCTTGGGCTGTAGGGAAAACTGCCAGGGATAGTGTTTGGAGCTAGGGAGAAATGTGATCTTGGAGTTGGGGCCCAAGCACAAGCACTCAAGCACCCCATCAGCCTGAGAGTAGTTCTGCCACTGCTCCTTCTCTCTAATGACCCCATTACCAAAAAAATGTGAAAATATGCAGCTTGAAAGAATGTAGTGCCATGTGAAAGAAAATGATGGGTTTAAGGGCTGTAAATATAGTAAAATGAATTTATACAAAGCATTACTATAAAGAAACTGAGAAAACATTCCATTTTCTCTTTGTGCTCACAGATCAGTCCATAGTGGGTTGGAGACAAGGATACAGACATGCCAGTGTTGTCTCCACACAGGCAATATATGAGAGGTGTTATTGGGTGTGTAAATTTAGCAGGAGCAGGCATGTCTCTCAACCAAGGTTTATGGTCAATGAAAAAAATGCATTAAGTTTCTTTGGCTATCCTCTCAATTAGGTGCATGAGCAGTTTATCAAACATATTGATTAAGTACATTCTAACTTGCTCTTTCAAATTGTTTTCTGGAAGCAAATTATCCATATGGTGAAGCTTCCAAAATTGTGCATTCAGAGGCAAAGTCATTTCTCGGCACCTAAGGGGGATTTAAATGTGCATTCACATTTTTAGTATCCCCGTAGCACTTACACATATAGATATGAGACTATATATGTTTTAGTATTTTTTTACATATAATCCTACGCCTCATTTTTTAACTTTGCCCTGTACTTATCATTTGATTAGAAGCATCTCACTAAGTGCATATCTTTTGCTTCTTTTCGTGTATCACAAAATACTGATCACAGCCTGTAAGATCATAACAGTGATGCTACTTGCAGCTGTTGTGGGAGTGAAAGACCAATAACACCAGCACACAGGAGGGTTGTCAGCACAGGTTCTTTGATATGCTTTTCTTTCTTTTTTTTTGAATTTGTTTATTTTTATTTATGAACATTTATTTACACAAGATTTAAGTTATAAAATTTCTCCTCTTCTTTCCCCTATCCCCCACCCCAAGATAGTGAGCCTACTGAATGCCCCTTCCCCTAATATGTTCTCTCTTATATACTCCCCCATGCCTCCAAATTTCTAGTAGGGCAAGGTGCACTTCTATATCCTACTGCCTGTACAACTTATTTCCAGTTTCATTTAAAGAACAATTTTTTTTTTACATTTGTTTCTAAAACTTTGATTTCCAGATTCTTTCCCTTCTTCCCTCTATAGTGGGCAATGTCCAGGGTTAGCTCTGAGGGGTCTGCAATGGGCACAAATCCAGGCCAAGAACCCCCTTGAGCCTTGTTCCCACCTGCCTGGGCCCATTATCTCAGAGTGCTGAGTCAACACCCTCTTTTGATCCTCCCTCCATGCAAGGGAGGCTCAGAATATTCTGGCCTTTCCTGGAGGCCTGGCCACTCAAGCAATATAGATAAAGTAGTGACACATGAGAAAGAAAGCAGGGAAGTGTCCCAAGGAAATAGCTTCCTGCAAAGTTGTAAGTCAGGTGACTCATGTAACAAACTATGTGAAGTTTCCCATGAGAAAGTATTATGTAAGTGCTTCAGCTACAGTATATAGACCTTAACCCTTGTATCCTTAATTGGGATTTGCTTAGCATCCATGTAATAAACATATTAATGCTTTCAATCTCCACTTGGCCCACAATTCTTCATTCCTTCATGATGTCACATTTGATTGGTGCTGCAAGGTATAGGCATCATCCCTCCTCACACAACCCCATTGGGAAGACAAGCAATTCAGTATAGGTTATACATGTGAAGTTAACACAAAACATTTCCCTAGTAGTTATATTGTGAAAGACTAACTATATTTACCTCAATCCTTTCCCACGCCCCCACTTATTCTATTTTCTACTTTGACCCTATCTCTTTTCAAAAATGTTTGCTTCTAACTACCTTCTCCCCCAATCTGCCCTCCCTTCTATCTCCCCCCCTCTTAACTCATTCCTCTCTACTTTCCTGTAGGGTAAGATACCCAATTGAGGGTGTATGTTATTCCCTCCTTAAGTCAAATTCAATGAGAGTAAGGTTGACCCATTCCCTTTCACCTTCTTGCTCTTCCGCTCCATTGTAACAGTTTTCTCTTGCCTCTTTTATGTCACACAGTTTTACCCTATTCTATCTCTCCCTTTCTCTTCCCAATATATTCCTCTCTCACCTCTTAAATTTAGTTTTTATATATCATCCCTTCATATTCAACTGATTCTGTGCCCTCTATATATACATGTACACACATATATACATACCCACATGTATATTTATACACATATATACCCTCCTATACATATATACACACATACATACATATATACACACATACATACATACATACATACACACCTACACACACACACACACACACACACACACACACACACACATATATATATATATATATACTCCCTTTAACTATCCTATACTGAGAAAAGTCTCATGAGTTGCAATGTTTGTTTTTCCATGTAAGGATGTAAGTAGGGGCGGCTAGGTGGCGAAGTGAGTAAGAGTGCTGGCCTCAGAGTTGGGATGCCCCGGGAAAATGAGCAACCACACATAAATAATGACTAGCCCTGTAACCTTGAGCAAGTTACTTAACCCCAATTGTTTTTTAAAAAAAAGAATATAATTAGTTGAACTTTAATAATTTCCTTATTATTTCTTTTTCCTGTTTATCTTATCATGCTTCTCTTGTTTCTTGTTTTAGAAAGTCAAACTCTCTGTTCAGCTCTGTTTTTTTCATCAAGAATGCTTGAAAGAAGGGGGCAGAGCCAAGATGGTAGAGTAGAAGGACAAACTTGTCATGGGTTCTGGCTTCAACCACTTCCAAAACCTGTAAAAACAAAACAAAAACAAAACAAACAAACAAACAAAAAAACTCTAAACACATTGGAAAGCTAAAGAACACACAGAGTGACAGAGAGAAACAATCTCCTGGTGAAGACAGCCCAGCAGGCTGATAGGAAAGGTCTATTGCAGCATACTGGGAGCCAGGGACAGCCCTTCTTGAGCCATGCATTTCTAGGCCCAAGGTGGCCGCTACTAATGGCAGCCAGAGCAGACTTCAGGAGAGTGAAGCAGCTGTGGTGCTTCTCAAAACCAGACTTCTCAAACCGTAAGTGCCAAAAACAAAGTAAAAGGTCAGTGTGGAACTCTGTTGGAACAGGGCAGGGAAGGAAAAGTGTGATCCAGTCTGGCCACTAGGGAGAGAAGTTGCAAAGGCACAGAGGCTGTGCAGTCTCTGTGAGGCTGCCTTGAGCTCTCCTGGCCTGCAGATTCTAGGAGAACCAAGTAACCAGACAGAGGGTAATTGCTTTTGGTTTAACCCACTTGGATCTGGATCATGGTTTTGGGTGGTGGTCCTAGGGTGTGTGGCCAGGTGCCAGAGCTTGTGGTGGCTTTAGAGAGGGTGCCCTCCTAATAGTTCAGGCAGCTGCGAAAACCCAAGCCATTTGGGACAAAGCCATCTCCATTCTGGAAGCAGAGTTCTACCTTGGCAAAGAGCTTGAAAGTCAAGTAATTAGCTGGCAAAATGAGCATGCCAATGAAGGACAAACAGACCATATAATCCTTTTTTGGGACAAAAAGAATCAAGGCGTGGAGCAGGAAGAAGACAGCTAAATCAGAACTCCTGCATAAAAGCCAGCAAGAAAAATATGAACTGGTTGCAGACCATGGAGGAGCTTAAGAAGGATTTTGAAACTCAAGTAAGAGAAGTGGAGGAAAAATTGAGAAGAAAAATGAGAATAATGCAAGAAAATCATGAAAAGAGAGTCAACAGCCTGCTAAAGGGAAATCGAAAACACACTGAAGAAAATAACACCTTAAAAATAGACTAACTCAAATGACAAAAGAGGCCCAAAATGCCAGTGAGCAGAAGAATGCCTTAAAAATGAATTTGCCAGATGGAAAAAGAATCTCAAAAACTCACTGAAGAGAATAACTGCTTCAAAATTAGATTGGAGCAATTGAAAGCTAATGACTTTATGAGAAACCAAGATACTATAAAACAGATCCAAAGAAATGAAAAAATAGAAGGCAATGTGAAATATCTCATTGGAAAAACCAGTGACCTGGAAAACAGAACCAGGAGAGATAACTTAAAAATTATTGGACTACCTGAAAGCCATGTTCAAAAAAAGAGTCTAGACATCATCCTTCAAGAAATTACCAAGCAAAATTTCCCTGATACTCTAGAACTAGAGGACAAAATAGAAATTGAAAGAATTCACTGATTGCCTCTTGGAAAAAAAATCCCCAAAAGAAGACTCCTAGGTATATTATAGCCAAATTCCAGAGTTCCCAAGTCAAGGAGAAAATTCTGCAAGCAATCAGGAAGAAACGATTTGAGTACTGTGGAAACACAATCAGGATAATACAAGGTCTAGCAGCTTCTATAATATAATTTCCCTTGATAATTTCTTGAAGGATGATTTCTAGGCTCTTTTTTTGATCATGGCTTTCAGGTAGTCCAATAATTTTAAAATTATCTCCCTGGATTTATTTTCCAGACCAGTGGTTTTTTTTTTCAGTGAGATATTCCTCATTGCTTTCTTTTTTTTTTTCAATTAAACAAATGCTTTATTAACTTCTGTTTTACATCATTCATTGCTTTCTTTTTTTTCATTTGTTTGGATCTGTTTTAGAGTATTTTGATTTCTTATAAAGTCATTAGCTTCCATTTTCCCCTATTTAATTTTAGAGGAATTATTCTCTTCGGTGATTTTTTTTTTTGCTTTTTGGAGGGCAATTGGGGTTAAGTGATTTGCCCAAGGTCACATGGCTAATGTATTTCAAGTGTCTGAGGCTGGATTTGAATTCAGGTCCTCCTGACTCCAGGGCCGGTGCTCTATTCACTGCACCACCTAGTCACCGCTATCTTCAGTGAACTTTTGAAATTCCTTTTCCGTCTGGGCAATTCATTTTTTAAGGCGTTCTTCTCCTTGTTGGCTTTTTGGGCCTCTTTTGTCATTTGAGTTATTTTATTTTTTCAGGTGTTATTTTCTTCAGTCAGGTTGTTGACTTGCTTTTTATGATTTCCTTGCATCATTCTCATTTCTCTTCCCAATCTTTCCTCCACTTCTCTTAAATTGATTTTCAAAATCTTTCTCGAACTCCTCCATGGTCCATGACCAGTTCACATTTTTCTTGGAAAACTTTGATGCAGGAGTTTTGATTTTGTTTTCTTCTTCTTGTTCCATGTTTTGATCATCTTTGTCCTCAAAAGAGATTCTATGGTCTGATTGTGCTTCCTTTGTATGCTCATCTTGACAGGCAATTACTTGACACTTTATCTTTGCCACTGCTTCCATTGTAGAGATAGCTATGTCCCAAATTGCTGGGGTGTTCACAGTTGTTGTCAGAACTGTTTTCAGAGCTATGAGAAGGGTGTCCTCTGCACAGCCACCACAAGCTCTGGTACACTAGAGTTCTTCACCTCAGGACTACCACTCAAGATTGCAACCCAGATCCAAGCAGTACAAAAGCAAGAGTGATTGCCCTCTGAATGGTTGCTTTGTCCACCTACTATTTTCAGGTGAGGACCTTTTGAGGCCTCCACAGGGCAAAAGCTGTAGCTGCTGTGCCACCACTACCTCTTGCCACCTGATTAGGGGCCAGGCCACATTCTTCCCTCATCCAGTTCCAACAGAGTTCCCTAGTGACCTTTTACTTCCTGTTTGGCATTTATGGGTTGAGAAGTCTGGACACAACCAGAGCTACCCGTAATTCACTCTCCTAAAGACTAAGTCTGGGATGGTGTGGCTCATATGGGGCTGTGCTAGGCTCCCAGTCCGGTGCAAGAGACCCTTCCTTTTAGCCTGACAGCCTGCCTTCAGTGGGAGATTTGTTCCTGTTTGTCACTTTGTGGGTTCTGCGGCTCTAAAATTTGTTTAGAGTCATTTTTTTTACAGGAATTGGAGGTGGTTGGAGCAGGAACTCAAGTAAGTCCTGCTTTTACTCTGTGATATTGGCTCTGCCCCCTTGACCTATTTTCTAAAAAAAAGCAACTCAAAATGGATAAACAATCTTACTTTAATCAAACATATACATATATAAATATGTATATATGTGTATATATATATGTATACATACATACACATATTTTTACTCAGTTCAAAGGAAATAGTCATCACCCTGAACTTCAGAGAAAATAAAAATAGAAATTACAAGCAGAAATAATAGCATAAAAACCAACAGACAAGGTTTCTAGCCATCAGACACAAATAATACATACAGATCAATAGATCCAATTGTCTGACCATTACATACATACATACTTACAAGAGAGAGAAGCACCAACATCTGGGTTTTCAAAGGTAGGGGGCTTCTTAAGGACTATCCAGAGTCTCATCTGGCTATATCAGACAAACACTCTTCACTTGAGTGAGCCCCCAAGCAAAATGTTAACCCTGTAGTATACATACACACATACACATATATACACACACATACATACATATACATATATACACATACATATATACATATATACACAGATGTGTGTGTATGTATATACATCTTCAGGGTCAGAGGACATCACAACCCTCATGACCCAGGTTCATGTGACTCAAACTCATGTGACTTAGGCTTCCATGTGACTTAAGCTGGTCACATAGGTCTATTAATAGATGGAGAAAGTCTTCCCATTAAGAAAATAAAATACATTACCAATACACAAATGTATGTTGAATGAAATAAAGAGGGCCTTCTATAATTACAAATAATTTAAAAAATAATTTGCTTAGAGCATGTAAGAGAGAGTAAAGGAGTTACTAAGTTATGGCATTTTTTTTTGCCTTTTATTTTGGAGGGGGGGAGGGTAAGGCAATTGGTGTTAAGTGACTTGCCCAAGTTCACATGGCTAGTAAGTATGTCAAGTGTCTGTGGCTGGATTTGAACTCACGTCCTCCTGACTCCAGGGCCGGTGTTCTATTCACTATGCAACATACCCCAATTATGGTAAAATTTAAAGTAGCATCAATATATATATATTTTTTTTTCTTGAATATCCCTCATTGAAAACACCATTCACCTAAGACTATTGACAGTATTGACAATTAAGAAAGTTGAAAAGAATCCAGGTATCAATTTCTTACAAATCTACCTCTTAGAGTCAAGGCAAGCTGGTAAACAAGGCTAAAGTATACTCACAAGATTAAGTCCTAAGGTAAACAGGAATAAAGCTTCCCAACTGGACAAGCAAACATTAATTTAGATTTCTAGGAAAGCAAAAGTATTGCTCAGATATTGTCTTACATCCAACCAATCAATGCATAAGCCTACTATATGCTAGGCTCTGTGTTGGATACTTATGCCATAGTGTCTGCCCATGAGGTGCTTTCTTTCTATTTGGGGAGAATAGATAGGTAGGTAGGTTGGTAGTAAGATAGCTAGCTAGCTAGATAGACAGAAAATAAGCATAAGGTAAATTTTATGGAGAGAGTGCACCAACAGCTGGGAGAATGAGGAAAAGTATTAAATAGAATGGGACATCTGAGCAGAATTTTGAAGAAAACAGGGGCATCAAAGAGGTAGAAGTGAGGTAAGAATGCATTTCAGATATGGAAGACAAAGACATAGAAGCAAGAGATGGAATATCATATGTCAGGTATAGCAAGAAGGCCAAGTTTGGGAAAGAAAATAATAATATTTAGTTAGGTTGCAAATGTGGAGTGATAGTGGGTTCTAAAGTTCTTTAAAATCTTTAGAATGGGGCTTATATAAATCCTTGTGGCAATAAGGAGATAACGAAGTTTTATGAATTAAGGGGGTGTCATGATCAGACATACATTTCAGGAGAATAACTTTGAAAGTCCCACAGAAAATTAGAGAATTAGAGAAGATATGAAATAGACCAACTAGGAAGCTACTGCAATAGTTTAGTGGGAGCCTGATCTAGGATGTTATTTGTATATATGGAGAAAAAGGCATGGGTATAACATAAAGTATATGTAGAAATGACAAAATTTGTCAACTGTATATATGGAGTGAGGAAGAGTGAGAAGCCAAAGTTGTGAACCATAGTGATTGGTTTAATAATTGTGACCTTAGGAGAAATAAAGAATTTTGTAAGGTGGATAGGGTTGGTAAAAAGATAATGAGTTCAATTTTGAACATATATTAGATCTGAGTGGAATCCAATTTGTCTTTGCCATCAAATCACTAATACTTTTTTGTTGAGATTCACCCTCGATCTCTAACACATGCTTAAATAAAATCACATGGCACCTCTGCTATGTCTTGTTCATTTCACTAATGTGCTATATGGGAATTGCTTTAGAATGACTTGTGGCTTCATCATTTTTACAACCACATGATAGTTTAGTCTCAAGATTTTGGGAAATATAGGAAGCTATATATTTAACTGTTTCTATTCTAGGGATTCAGATTCTGAGGGATTGCAAAAGGAAATAAACCAATGAAAGGAATGTGTCTCCGTTGTCTATGTGTGTGCCTATAAGGGAAATAAGATTGGTCAAAGTGCCATACACAGTTCTGCCAGCTTCCTAAAAAGAGGCTGACTTTGTCTATGAATGCTAAAGGACAGAATAGTTGAGAATCTATAACTGCAAAGAAAATGCATGAGGATAAGTATGAATAGTAATGTAAACAAAGGCAATGCCTTGATGGTTTTCATCCTGAACAATTCCACAGATACCATAATAAATAATGGGGACTGAGCTATTTTCTGAGATAGCCTTATTAAGCCTAATTCTGTTCAACAAAACTCCCCAGCATGACACAAAGTCTGTTTCCAGTGTGTTGAAAAAAAAATGACACTTGAGAACAAGTAATATTTTCACTCAGTAAAGCTTTTATATAGTGAGACATTTCACTGTGACTTTTACAACAGTAGAAATCCCACATTGCTCTCTATAAATTGCCTTTATCTCCCGACTACTTAGTCCTTTAGCTTCTCTGGTAATTACAGAGCCATGCATATTTTGGATAAGCAAAATGAAGTCTCAATTTGTTTTTGTTTTTTTATAACCCCAGATAGATGGGAGTAATGACACCTTCTAGTGAATAGATACACAGACACAGAGTATATTTACATAAGCATATATGTATGTGTGTATGTATGTGTGTGTATATATATATATATATGCACAAAACACTTATTTGTGTGTATATATAGCACTTATAAACAAATATTTGTATATACACATATGTTAATAAATAAGGTTTTGAGTCCAAGTGGTCCCTTAAGCAGGACAAACTATATTGAATTAAGCTAAGCCACAGCATGGTATGTACCAAATGTTTATGAGTTTGTTCAGAATCAATGGATGCCAAAGCAGACAAGTAGTAGAACTATTTCCTGTGTTTCATAAGGACCAAATATTAAATTTTAGAAGCAGTTGCAAAAAGAATTCTTAGCACTATCCCTAAAGTATTTGGTCAAAGGACTTCAACCCACCCTAGCAAAGATTCCAAAGACGAGGTTCTTCACTCCAGTAATGATGGGAGGGATACACAGACATCTCCAAACAAAATAATTGTAATCATCTCCATTTTCTCAGCTTAAATCAATAGACATTTATTAAAGATGAGGCAGATAGAGTGCTCAGTGGATAGAGCCTGGAGTCAAGAAGACCTGAGTTCAAATCTGGCCTCTGACATTCACTAACTGTGTGATCGTGGGCAAGTCACTTAACTCAGTTTCAGTTTCTTCATTTATAAAATGAACTGGAGAAGGAAATAGCAAAACACACCAGTATCTTTGCCAAGAAAACCCCAAATGGGGTCATGAAGTCAGAAACAACTGAAATTACTGAAGACCAAATATACAAAGTAGTTTACTGGCCATACATTAGCATATGAATCTTTGTGCACATATGGTACAGCTGGAGTTCAGTAGAAGCCTAAGACTTAGGCTAATTTGGAGGCCATGTCACTCTAAACCCCAATAAAAGTCATGCCTTTAAAGAACAGGGTAAAGGTTATTGAATCTCATGCCAAGTGTAAAAATGAGAACTACAGACAGGAAACACTATTCAGATGTAGTAGGGTTCTGTGCCTGTTTTATGTCGGTTTGGGGCCCTCTGTTGCTAAAGGCATTACAAGGAGACCAAAGACCAAAGTGGTCTCACTTTTACTAGATTCAGCTGCCAAACAGACGCTTGTTCTAAGTAATAGACATTAAAAACTGTGGAAATCCAGGGGCTAATCAGGAATCATCTGTCTCTAGAATATGACATGAAATACTATGACAAAAAAATTCTGGGGCCGGAATTGTGACTCTTTCATTGGAGACTGAGTATTTAACATTATGCATGTAGGTTCTGAAGTATGCTAGAGTGTGACCTTATCACTTCCCTCCGCCCCCAGCCCTGTTCCCCAAGACTGCCATAAAAATGAGCTGTGAATCCCTTGAGAATATCCCAGGGAGCAAAAAATATATAAATAAAATGAATGTTCAGTGTGTCTGAATTAATGAGCATGTATTAGGATCATATATAACTTCAGGAAATACAAAAACAGCACAACTGAGATCTCTGTGAGTAATAAGGGGAAATGAGGAATTTATTTTTATTATTTAATTGGTAAAAAGTCCCAAATTCTTCTGTCATGGTTTGTAATACACACACACACACACACACACACACACACACACACACACACACACACACAAAATGGTGAGGACAGAAAATCCCTCACAAGGGAATATATATAGAAGAAAAAAATGAATATAAAAAAACCAGTAAAATAAAAACTGTATTTAAACATCATATTTTTCTTTCATTCAGAACCTTTTTCTCCCTTTTTGTCATAACCATAATAGGTTACTAAGAGAAGCAACAGCATGGCCACTGTGGTTATAAGAATCAGCTCGGGCTAGCTCAGGGCCCTGATTATCCATGCCAATAACACTCTGCCTCATTTTCACTCTAGATTCTATTTCCATTGCCTGAACTCTAAAAATGATCTTGTGCCCAAACTTGGCATATGGATTTAGGAGAAAATATCTTTTGTTAAAACAGAAAGCTTCAAGCTGTCTTTCCTTTCTAAGATATAAGCTAGGGAGAAAAAAAGACAAAAGAAAACTAGATGCTAAAAATAAAAAAAAGATTAAAATAGAGAGGGAAGGAAGAAAGAAAAAAGCAAAGGAGGAACGGAGGAAGAAGGAAGGAAGGAAGGAAGGAAGGAAGGAAGGAAGGAAGGAAGGAAGGAAGGAAGGAAGGAAGGAAGACTGTAGTGATTGATTACCCTTAAATTGACATCAGTGAGGAAAAGCAGAATTTAGTCATTCCACAGCTGAGGCCAAACCTGAAAAAGAAGTGTGTAATACATACAACCACACAGATATGTATTTATTAGAATTATTTTTCAGTTCAGAGATTTATGAAATATTTATGTCATTTCAGTGATGAAAGTGTAGCTTAGCACAGATTTCAATAATATCAGACAGCCAGGTAAAGACTATAATAATGGACATTCAGTCTAAAATCAGAGACTGTGGGAAGCAGTCACAATTGCAAATTTTGGTGTGGTGGTGTGGTTTTCCACCACAACTTACAATGACAAGGCTAAACATTTAATTTATTTATTATTTGGATTTATGCCATTCATTCATCATAGAGATACTTGAATACTTTAATAGATGCATTTATATTATTAATCACACAAAAACATATATCTTTGCTATTTGCCTTTGCATTTCTTAAACAAAGGAATAGAAAAGCAGATCATCTACTTCCATTCTAGCATACAAACATACCTGGACATTCAGCTGTTTATTCCTTTTTAGGTCCAGCAAGTCACTGAGTGCTATTTAGAAGAGTGCCTAATTTCAACTATCTGAAATTTAAATCACAGAAAGAAAGACGTTTTAGAGCCTGAAGGAGTCTTAGAAATCATTTACCATAAACTACTTTTTCACTGGTGTCAATTTAAGAGTAATCACTACCATTTTCTGTCCTTCCTTCCTTCCTTCCATCCAGATGAGAAGAGGAAATTGAAACTAGAGAGGTTAAATGACTTGCCCAAAGTTTCAGTTACATAACAACACTGCAACAAGAACCCAGGTGTTCTGACTTTACCATACTTCTTCAAAGCTATTCATATATATTTGAGTTATGAATGTATTTACAGCATCTTCATTTATTATAGTTGTGCAAGGTTAATGTACAGTATAGTCTTCAAATAACCTAGACCTTTGTATTTCCTAGGGAAAGCTAAAATACAATTCAGGAAAAAAAAGATCAAAACAAGTTTTAAGAATAACTTAATTTAATGGCAAACTTTACTGTTTTGATCTGTCTCTTAAATTTCCATCTTTGGCTCTGTAGCTCTTCTGAAATCCACATAAACAGATCCAAATAGATGTCTCATTAGCAGCATTAACTCGGGTCCAACAAAAATTGTACTCATTACTTCTTTACTCCCTACCAAAAGCTTTCTCTTCCTGACTTTTTCGACTTTTTATTTGATACCAAAAATCTTCCAAGTAAATTACCCAAAATAGACACTTAGGAAACAGAGTCACCTTTTCACTCTTCTATAAAACATCCACTACCACATGGTCTTTCCCACTCTTTTCTATTTTCAAAGATGTATCTATGTAAATCTGTCACTTGGCCTATCTTAGTGATATTCTACTTCATTTCTTTACTGCCAGTATCTCCTCTGAATTACACTTTGACACCACTATTAGTATTCTGTTGGCTAAATCAAATATCTCTGATCAAGTGACCCTCTTGCTTTTTTAATTTTTATTTTATTTTATTTTATTTTTTTGCTTTCTGGAGGAGGGGTAGGGCAGTTGAGGTTAAATGACTTGCCCAAGGTCACACAACTAGTAAGTGTTAAGTGTCTGAGGTCAGATTTGAACTCGGGTCCTCCTGACTCCACGGCCAGTGCTCTATTCACTGCACCACCTAGCCACTCCAACTCTCTGCTTTAAAAGAATCAATACATTGCTCCCTAATTTCATTATTTCTATATTGTTTGTTTTTATTTTATTTTTTTAAACAAATGCTTTATTAACTTCTGTTTTACATCATTCATTCCCGCCAGATTTTGAGTTACAATCATTTTCACCGTTATTCCCCTACCCACCCTCCCAGAATAGCAGTCCCACAAGATATCGCTTCCTCCAATCTGCTCTCTCCCATATCTTCTCCCATACCCCCTTCGACTTTTCCATTAGAGGCAGGTGAATCTCTGTGTCCCAATGCCTGTACATCTTATCTCCCAATTACAAGCAAAATAATATTAATAATAGTATTTATATATATTTGAAACATTTAATTTTAAGACCTCAAATTTCAGATCCATTCCATTCCTCCCCGGTCATCCATTCCCTCTGGGAAGATAAGTAATTCAGTATATGTTGTACATGTCTGGCTATGCAAAACATTTTCATAGTAGATATATTGTACAAGGCTGCTTATAATTCCCCCCACCTGGTCCATTCCCTACTTGATCCTGTCCCTCTTCTATAGTGGGTACTTCCAACCTCCCCTCCCCCCAAGGATGCCCTCCCATCCATCATCCCTCTTCTCATCCCCCTTCCCCCTATTCTGCTGCAGGTTGAGATATCCCATTTAGTATGTATGTCATTCTGTCCCTGGACCAAATTCAATGAGAATGTGGTTTTGCCTTTTTGCCTTCCTATTCTTCCCCTCCCTTGCAGCCACTTCCCCTTCCTTCTTCTACATGAGATAGTTTACCCTACTCTGTCTCTCCCCATCTCCTCTTGCAACTTTCTTCTCTCACCTCATAATTTCACCCCTTGAGTATCCTCCCTTCCCAACAAATTCAACCTATGCCCTCTATCCATATATAACTGTAAATATATACACACACATTCACATATGTATTCATATGACCATACACCCTTATTCCATTATTTTCATACTGAGAAAAATTTCATCAGTCACGGTTATTTTTTTTCCATATAGGAATGTAAATAGCTCAACTTTGATAAGTTCCTTTTGATTTCTTTTCCCTGATTACCTTCTCAGGCATCTCTTGCTTCTTGTGTTTGGGTGTCAAATTTTCTATTCAACTCTGGTTTTTTCCTCAAGAATGCTTGAAAGTTCTCTATTCCACTGAATGACTATATTTTCCGCTGAAACAAAATACTCAGTTTTGCTGGGTAGGTGACCCTTAGGTTCATTCCCAGCTCTTTTGCCCTCTGGAATATCATATTTCATGCCCTTCCATCCCTCAGTGTAGAAGCTGCCAGGTCCTGTGCTATTCTGATTGTTTCCACAATATTGAAATTGTTTCTTCCTAGCTTCTCCTTGATCTGGGGATTCTGGAACCTGGCTATAATATTCCTGGCAGTTTTCTTTTTGGGATCTTTTTCAGGAGGTGATCAGTGGATTCTTTCAACCTCTATTTTGCCCTCTGGCAAAGTGCCAGGCCTGGAGTCAGGAAGACTCATCTTCCAGAGTTCAAATCTGGCCTCAGGCACTTACTAGCTATATGACCCTACACAAGACACTTACCCCTGTTTCCCTCAGTTTTTTCATCTGTAAAATGTGTTGGAGAAGGAAATGGCAAATCCTTCCAGTATCTTGGCCAAGAAAATCTCAAATAATGTCATAAAGAGTTGTATGTGACTGAAAACAAATGAACAACAAATTCCCTCTAGTGGTAACAAAAATTATTCATCCATACTTATTCTAGTACATGGCCTCCAATAAATTTGTTTGTTATTAATTTCCACCCAATATATTTTCTCTAGCTCTCTTTATATTTATTAGGATACCAATGGAGCATTTAGGATCAATCTCTTACTCTTGACACATGTTGAGCCTAACATTTTTCTCAATCATACCTTTATTTGGTAATATCCTTTCCATTGCCTCTTCTGTGTAGCTCCTTATTTGTAATCTGTTACAGCTTGCTTAAATCAATTTTGTCACTCTCTTTGGGTGGATTTGGATTACACTTTGTTAATCCTCAACCTCACATTTCTAGAAATTGTTGTCCTCTATGTTTTGAATAAACACAAGACGAATAAAATTCAAAATGAGTTCAGAAAGAACACGTATATTTTGGAGCTTACAAACAGATGTGTTTTGTATGAGTTAGTAGGGCACACTTTCTGACACACCACTATCACAAGACAGAGATAAAGAATATTATATCATATGAAGATCTAATGAAGGAACTGGGGATATTTTACCTGAAGAATAAAACACATGCCTTCAAATATTTGAAGGGCTGCCATATTAGGGTCGATCTGATGCCACTACCCTGGTATTCCTATTGAACTTTGGGATAAAATGAGGTGCTTGTAATTCATTAATAGTTAACAAAAGAGGTCTATTTGACCTACCACAGCAAGGATATGCAACAATGATTGTTCTTCTGTATCTAATTCTTGGTGAACCTGTGAACCATACTGTTCATATGGTTTTCTTGGCAAAGATACTCGAGGAGTTTACCATTTCCTTTTCCAGTGGCTCAAGGCAAGCAGAGGTTAACTGACTTGCTCAAAGTCTCACAGCTATTATGTGTCTGAAATCATATTTCAACTCAGATCTTCCTAACTATAGGCCTAATGAGCCACTTACCTGACTCTTCAAGAATTATACAGAGGCATTTAGGTTCCATAGGCACCTTATCCTCTCTTCTCTATATGGAAATGATTGATCAGAAGGGCAGATTTTGGTAACTCAAGTGGATTTCAGGCGTCTACCAAATTGGAAGGGCCTCAGCTTCACATTGGTGAGCCTTTTTATGCCATTACATAAGCAGGAAGCTGATTCAAAGGAGGAAAGGGTCAATCAGGTGACAGTGACAAACAGAAACAAAACAAAACAAAAGAAAACTCTGATCAATCTTAGCTCCAAAAGACTAAAATTAGGATCAATGAGTAGAAAATGGAGTCATTTTTTTTGCTCAATGTAATAAACCAGTTCTTAATTAAATATCTATCTAAAAGCACAAAGGGCTATTTTGGGAGATAACAGGTTTCTCTTAACTTGAGGTCTTTAAGTAATGACTGAAAAGTTACTTGTTGAATATGTTGTAGAGGAATTTCTTCTTCAAGCATGGCCACTGATATCCTTTCTAATGCTAAGATTCTATCATTCTGATTCTATGGTAAAAGTAGGATTATAGCTATAGGTCCACATATTTGAAAATATTAACTGCATAACATATTAACTGCATAACACTTCCACCAATTATACTGTCAATTGGAGAGTAAATTAGTATGTTTCTTGAGGACAGAGCTTGTATCATTTTTCATCTTCATACCCTTGGTAGGTAGTAGGGTCTTATGTATTTAAAGCAGAATATATTTTTATAGTATTTGTTTGGTTGAATTTTAAGCACCAGGCAATACCTTATAAATATTATGTCAGTATTTTAAAAAGTAAGTAAATATCCAAAAAGAATATAATGTTAAATTTGATAATACATATATTTATGTATGTATATACATATACCTATACAAACATATATATAAATATACACCAATGTAATATATAGCAATATCATATTGTAATATTTATAATTTGTGTGTATATCTACGGCTATATTAATATATCTATCTCAACTATATAATCTATATATGTATCTATAGCATCTTTCTTAATAGCTTTATCTGTCTGTCTCTCTATTTATCTTTCTATCTATGGTCATTTTCTGACCCATGAGTGTCAGTTATACTTATTTTCTTTCTTGTACTGTTTTCATCCTTGGTGGCTTCCTTTGCTATGTTATTTTTTTTTTCATTGGCTATGTATACAATCCAAAGTTTTCCATTGACCTGGAGCAACTTTTTTTTCCTTAAACCCTGAAGCAATTTACCTTTCTATACATATACAAGTAGCTTTCCGTACCATATTCTCTGTTATAATGGCAGAAAAGATTGTAATTATAGAATTATGCCTATCTTGTGTCATCTGCCCCTATGCCTTCTCTCTGTTCACTAGATGACATCAAACTAAGATTCCAATCAAAGCTTCTACTAAACATTTTGAATCATCCAATGTTGTTGTTTTTAAACAAATACCAGTAACCTGTTCTAGAAAACTTAACACTAGGTTGACTGAATGGCATTTTACTATTAGATTCAATTCATGCTTATTGATTGCTCCAATTTTTTGGCTCCCTACTGGGAGATGGGGATAGTCCTCAGGTGAGATGTCCCAAAGATGAATAAAATACAGTTCCTGACATTGGGGTACTTGTGATCTAGCAGATGCAAAAAAAGACAATTAGTAAATTAATTATAATTAAAATTATGTGTTAAATGGCTAGATGTGGCATAGGGCACCTAGGTGGAGCAGTGGATAGAGGGGTAGGACTAGAATCAGAAAGACTTGAGTTCAAATCTAGCCTTAGACACTTACTGACTATGTGACTCTAGGCACGTCTGTCTCTGTTTCCTGATTAGTAAAATGTGGATGGGTAATAATAGCACCTACCTCTCAGCTTATTGTGAGGATTAAATGATATAATATTTGTAAAGCACTAAACATAGTGCCCAGACCACAGTAAATGATTAATAAATACTTTATTTTCTTCCTTCCTTCCTGAGAGATTTAGAAAAGGATATTTCCCAGGATATCACTTCCTCCAGGATATTTATGGAAGTTTCATAGAAAGGATGGCACCTGAATTCAGGAACTAGAGTTCTGATAATCTGATGTTGAATCTTTCTTAAAGGACTGAATCCAAAATTTAATTACAGTTAGGTCTACTTCTGCTTTGCAGCAGAAACTATTAGGAAATATGGATGAGTGCAGAACTTGGCAGGTTTGTTTTTACATGACTGCCAGAAGTCACATCACCATCGACTTTCACAGTTTGCTCTGGCTACCAGTCTAACCCTTCAAAAATTTGAGACCTCATCTTTAATGATGGAATGTGAAGGGTTGTTTAAGCCTCCCTTCTTACACCAGTCACTATTTATATCACAAAGCATGTGGCAGCTCTTGATCTCTGAGGAAGAGCAGGGCATTCTTAGTCAGTGTAGTTCAGCTATAGTTCTAGTTTCAGTTCCAGAAATCTGCTTGAATTCAGCATTTGCCAAATGGAGAAGCACTTCAAAGGACATCTCTCTTAACAGCTTTTCTTAAGTCATTAGCAGACCAAACAATGGCTCCTGGCTCCTCTCTCCCCAAAAGGGAATTTTTCAGGGAATCATCATTGCATGTCCCATCTGGTTCCTGAGGTCCAAAGGGATTGATGAATAATAATCAACACCAGTTATTGTTCTTATTAGGCATTCTCCCGAAAGAGTCATTTTTCATGACAGGAATGGGCATTTTACAAATTAGACACGGATACTAAATGAGATGTAAGGCTCATTTGTAAGTCACCGCTCTGATTTGGGCACAAGTGTAATGTTTTAGTTATATGTTGATCATCCTGATTTTCACAATATTTGGAGGGAAAATTTTATATTTTTACTTCATCATTTATGATGCATTTTTGTATACTTTAAAAAAATGAATGCTGATTTCTACCTGGAAATTACTCTCCCCCAATCTCTGTCTCTGTCCCAATTTCTTTGTCTTTTTATCCTTTTATCTCTCTGTCTCCCTTTGTGTTTCTCTCTCCACCTTTACCTCACACAGGAGTGCCCGTACACACACTTGTGAGCCCACACACACGTAATCTTTCTATCTCACCCATCCTGGAAGTGCAGTGTTGGCTGCTACATTGATGAATTGGTAGAAAATATTTGATTTGCTGTTTCTGATTTATGCTAGTTCACCCCTTCCCTAGGCATCATGGAGCATCTCCCCCTCCCCCAGCTCCTAGGGGCTCACCATCTGGGTACTGGATTTATTGAGGACATCTGATCAGTTTTATCCTCACTACACCTTAGAACTCCCAAGCTCAAGTGGTCTCCCTACCTCAGTGTCCCCAGACCTGTATCACTATACTTGGCCTTTTCCCTACCCCAATTTCATCTATACAGCAAATAACCTTAAAATTATTGATTTTATAGTATTTTAAACAATTACATTACTTTTGAAATATATTAATAGTAGTGTAATAGTGTTTACTCTGACCCCACTCTCTCATGATTCGGCCTGTTGTATTTTCTTCCCCCCACAACTCCACCCCCGTCATTCTCAGGCACCAGGGGGTTAGTGGTGGGAGTCTTTCCTCTATCATCAGCTCAAGTCACCTATAGTTGCATCACTCCCCCCACTTTTGAAAACCCCAGTGACTAGTACCTCAGTTCTATTCAGCCACTTTACATCAGATTAATTTTTATAAATTATATTTACTTCAAAGATATACCAAGAACACACATATAAATAGTTCCCTTGGAACATTAGGAGAATAATCTCCTTTGTATTACCTTGGTCTCCAGGATGGGGGTGGGTTGGGGTGTTAGTTTCACAGTTTAGATCAGTTCTTACATAGCATTAATCTCACCAATTTCAAATTCAAAACTAAATTAGCAATGTCTGGAATTTTCGCTGTAATGAGCTATTTTTAAAATGACAATAGTTCCACCTTTGCAGCCAAGGGAAAGAAAGTCAAAGGGATAGAGAAGTTCTTATATATATATATATATATTGCTCATGACATACAAGCAAGTGTTCTTTGCATACTGAATGTTTATGCTGACAACAAAGAAGAGTTCTCAGGTAGGGATTTTTCTACCTTGGAATTATTCTAACTCTTTTTTCCTTCCCTTCTTCTTCACTCTCTTCTTTCTTTATTTTTCCATGACTTTCAGCAGAGGAGGGGTATTTGAGTCTTTTGAGAGCAGAGCTGCCTGGAAAAGCAGTAAGCAACAGCAGCTGGAGGAGGAGGTAGTGATTTCATAGGACATTTTGTGAAAGTCAGCATAGTAGTATGGCAGATATATGTGTATTTTAAGCAAAACTCGAGTAGAGTACACAGCTAAATTAAAAGTTCTTATTTAATAGTTAAATTAGAAAACTCTGCCATTTTATGTTAAAAATTAATTCAGCATTATTTTTGTATATTAGTCTTTTTGCCCCCTGTTTCAGTAAATAGAGGTTCTAAGGGGAGGTTTTTTGACCTGTGATTTCATTAATGAACTCTAAATTAGGAAACATATCAATACAAGTCAGCAACTACTCTTAAGTGAGTAGTCTTAGAGAGCTGCCTGAAGCACTGAGATTTAAAGTGAGTTGCCTAGGGTCATATTGCCCATCTGTATCAGAGTTAGTATCTGAACCCACTCTTTTGGACCCAGAGGTTGGCTCTCTACCAATCTAGATTACCTTAGTATAGTGAATATAATTTGATATAGCTTTGGTGATCAAAAATTTGAAAGTTCCTTAGGATCATCATGGTGAACATTATTTCTCAGCGTATAGTATTGTAACTATAAAAATAGGACAATATGTTAAATATCCATTGACCCCAAGATATAGCCTGGAATTTATTTTTTGAAAGGAAGTTACTCTTTAAATTCAACATAAAAGTATTGGAATATGAACTATGAACCAACATTTAATGGTGATAGTTTCTCTGAGCCAATATTTCTTATGCATTTAAAGACTCACTTCCAGGAGGCAATATGGCAGAGTAAGTAGTAAATCACTGTGACTTTCCCATATTCACCTCCAAAAACACATAAAATAGTGAGTGCTCCAGAACAAATCTTGAAACAGCAGATCCATTGGAGAGAAATGGCAATCTTTTAGCCTGGGAATCTTGGGGGATCAGCAAGAAAGGTTCATAGCACTTGGGTAATAGTAGAGCATAGTTCCGGATATGAAACATCCTAGCAAACCCTAGCTCAGCAAACCAGCAGGAGATCCTAAGTCCCCACTGTGGTGGAGCAGGCAAACACCAACACCAAGACCCTCAATATGCCTTACCATAGTCAGTGGAACTAACACACTCCAACTCCAAGAACTACAAAGAACGACAACCCAGGGCAAATGGCATACTCCAGGGCTGAGACCCAAAGTTCCTTCACTGTAGTCCCAGAGAAATGCAGAAAGCCCCACCTGGTCTTAGCACATGCCAGACAATACCACTAGGACCCCGGTTCAGCACAAAGTAAGCTGTTAGACCCCCATAGCCTCAAGCTGCCTGCACCTGAGGCCCTAACACACAAAGTTAGTGACCAGACCCCTGACCTCTAGCACAAGATTCTTTCAACAGTGACCCTTTTGCTCCAGCAGGAGAGCTTAACTTTGAAAGCCCTGAAATAGGCAAAAAAGATCCAGAATCAAAAAGAAACATTGATGATAGAAAGTTACTATGGTTACCAGGAAGATAAAAACACAGACTCAGAAGAGGTCAATGTTGTCAATATACATATATCTGAAACCTCAAAGGGGTTTCTTGGAAGTTATCAAGAAGGATTTTAAAAGTTAAATTAGAAAGGTAGATGACAATTTGAAAAAGAAATAAGAAGTATGCAAAGAGAGCATCAACAGCTTGGAAAAGAAAGGAAAAAAAAATGACTGAAGAAAGCAATCTCTTAAAAAAGACAATTTGCCAAACTGGAAAAAAATCCACTGAAGAAGGCAACTCCTTAAAAATTTGAATTGGTCAAATGGAAAAGGAGGTACAAAAGCTATAGAAGAAAATAATCCCTTAAAATAAGAGCTGGAACCTGGAAACTAATGACTTAATGAGACATCACGAATCAATCAAAGAAAATAAAAAGAATGAAAAAATAAAAGAAAATGTAAAATGTCTCATTGGAAAACAACAACCCTGGAAAATAGATCCGGGAGAGAAAATTTAAGAATTATTGCACTACTTGAAAGCCATGGCCAAAAAAAGACCCTGGCCAGCATTTTTCAAGAATGTATCAAGTAAAACTTCACTGAGGTCCTAGAATTAAAGGGTAAAAAGAGTCACTGAAAGAATCCACCAATTACCTCCTGAAAGAGATTCCAAAATAAGCACTCCAAAGAATATTGTAGTAAAATTTCAGAATTATCAGGACAAGAAGAAACACTGCAAGCCCCAAGAAAGAAACAATTTAAATATCATTGAGCCATAGTCAGGATTATACAGGAGTTAGCAATATCTACATTAAAGTATTGAAATATGATATTCTGGAAGGTCAAAGAGCTTGGATTACAACCAAGACTCAACTACCCAGAAAAACTGAACATAATATTTCAGGGAGAAAAGATGGACATTCAATGAAATGGTGGACTTTCAGTCATTTCTGATGAAAAAACCAGTGCTGAACAGAAAATTCAATCTTCAGACATAAGTCTCAAGGGAAGGGGATAAAAAGATGGTTTTGAATGAGCATAAATTGGTTGTATCCATACACAGGAAGATGATACTTGTAACTCTTGAGAATTGTATCTTTATTAGGACACTGTTAGAAGGGGTATATGTAGACAGAGGGTGTGGGTATAAATTGACTTTTATATGATTATAAAAAGAATCAATTAATTAAGGGATTAAAACAAAGGATTGTACTGGTAGAAGAGGAGAAAGGAAGGGATAATAGGGTAAAGCACATCACATGAAGAGGCTTAAAGAACTCTTACAGTAGAGGGGAAGAAGGAAGGGAGGTGAGCATTGTTTGAACCTTACTTTCATTGGATTTGGCTCAAACAGGAAATAACATACCCTTTCATTTGGGTATAGAATTATATGTTATGCTATAGAGAAGCAGAAGGAAAAAGGGAAAAGAAAAGGGAGGGAGTAGATAGAAGGCATGGATGAAGAGAGAGAAGGAGTGGGGAAAGAGAAGGGTGGGGGGGCTGGTAGAAGGGAGGGCAGATTCTCTCTCTTTGATTTTTATTTCTTGTGGTTTTTCCCTTTTGTTCTGATTTTTGTTTCACAACATGACTAATGTGGAAATGTGCTTAATATGATTGTACATGTATAAACTATATCTGATTTCTTGCCACCTTGGGCAGAGATAACCATACAATTCCACATTAGTAAGTGTTAGTCCATCATCCTCATGATACAGATAAAAGACCTAAGTTCCAAAGAAATTGAATAGTTTGCCCAAGGTTGCAATTTAGACTGAAGCAGAGTTGGTTGGTGCTAGAAATTAGGTTTCCAGTCTACCAGTCTAGTTATGTTCATACTACCCAATACTGCTTAATTAAAACACACACACACACACACACACACACACACACACATGCACGCACACACATACACGTACAAGAAATCTCCAAAATGTGGTATTTATTTTACAATTCAAAGGTCTGGGATTTTTTTAAAGGATAATTTTATAACTACAAAATAGCCAATATGTCTTAGCTGTCCTGAGTTAGAAAGATTGACACAAAAACCCTTCTCATTATATAGTGGTTGTGTAACCTGAGGTAAATTTCTTAATTTTTCAGTGCTTCAGGTAGCAATCTAAGATGCTAACTTGTAGAGAAAGTGATAGCTGATCTGCACTAGCAGAGAAAATTCCTCACCTGGAGATTACACACCTAAGAAATCACAGGTCAGTTTAAAAACTCATCAACTACTTAAAATTATCATCATTATCATCATCATCATCATCATCATCATCTTAAGAAATTTCTCAGATTACATTTTCTTTTTCTTTTGAAAAGGCTAGAAGGATTTTGAGGATAGACTAAAATTGCAAATTCTCAGATAAAAGTACAACAGAGAGTTCTCTACTTTTGCATCTCATTTAGGGCTGGCAAAATTTAAGTTGCTCATACAAAGGAAAATGCCTTGCAAAAAAATAAATAAATAAAAGCTTCCTGGAAATCAAACAATTCTTGCACAACACATTTGATGAGCTAAGTATGTGTCAATCAGAACCATCTGAATTAAATTCTCCATGAAATATACATAAAATGAAGAGGAAAAGTGGTTAACAGATTGTGTTTCAAGTTTCACTGAACTCAAAACATTTGAAAGAAATATTTTGAGATATTTTTCCAGACCCGAATAACTCTATATTTTTGATCCTACTGGAGAGTAACTACATAAAAATGCTTAATATGCTGCAGAATGAATCTCTAATCATTAGGGATCTAGTTCAAATGCATTTTGCACAAAGAAAATGTGGATAATTCTATAACCTTATCTAACCCTTTCTACTTTGGTAAATATTTGGAGGTCTCATTTTTGAGGATATCATGTGAAATATACTAAATTCTGGTCATATAAGAGAAAAATAAAACAGTAGTGTATCAATTATATTTGATCATATTATCTCCATGATCAGAATAGTTTTAGATTTCAGTTTCAGAAGAGGCAAAAGTAGCTATTATATCACATTACAAACATAAAAAATGTATGCTAGCATTTATCTTTATTGTTAGGGACCCCTAAAATCTTTTAAGGATTTACTTGTCCTCAAAAAATCCTTTAAAAAAAGGAATCAACTTTTAAAAAAAAGATGGAAGGGAAAAGACAATGAAAGAAAGAGAAAAGAAGAAAGAAAGTGAAGGTAAAAAGAAGGAGGAAGGACAGATAATGGAAAGGAAAAAGAGAATACCATTAGGTATTTGTTTTATCATTACTCGAACTAACAACAAGTTAATTTCTACACTGTTTAAAATTCTGTTTTTTCCTATGAAATATCAAGATGGTTTAAGGGAGACCAGTTTGGTAGACCTCAAAGAAATGCATTCAAATAAGTATAGAAAATTAATTGCATATGACCTGTAGTGTCTTTCCTTGAATGTTGTCTTATTATTTACATACTTTGATTAGTTAGCTATGATTTAAATGTAATTCTGCTATTTACACTCTACAAACATTTTTCAATAACAAATGTTATGCAATTCTTAAAAAAATATACAAAAAATGCAACCTGCTCTTATAAATACATGCCCTTGTTCATCTTTCCTAATACCAGCAGTTGACTAATAACATTGTCTAGGGATTTGATATGTAAATCTGTCTGTCTAATGCTTTACTAAATTTTTTAAGGACAGCACTTGGTCTTCATGTTACTAAATACAATAGAGGTAGAGCTTATGACCCCACTTTCTAGAGTGGGCCCTTTACAAGATATAATGGAAGGGGAAGAAAAAGCCCCAACACGTATGATGAAATATAAA
Organism: Gymnobelideus leadbeateri; assembly: GCA_011680675.1. Taxonomy (NCBI): domain Eukaryota; kingdom Metazoa; phylum Chordata; class Mammalia; order Diprotodontia; family Petauridae; genus Gymnobelideus; species Gymnobelideus leadbeateri. Next base: position 833,701 of record WOXC01005830.1, on the reverse strand, counting down.
TAGGACCCAGGAGATTTCTAAAATGATCTCATAACCTGCAATAAAAATTTGTAAATGGGAAAGAAATTGTGGTAGAGAATGAATGGATGATGCCTGAATGGTGATATAAAAAGAATAAGAATCCTGTTAGGCACTTAAGAAATATTTTTCAAATTAGTGAACAAATAAATAATTTCTAAATAAAGGTTTTATTAATCAGAAAGCAAATCTTTACTAATTATATATAATATACTGGAAAATAGCCCAGGGCATAATATGGACAATGGGGCCAAATTTAGAGGGTTTCCTCATAATTTGTACACTCTCTGACTGATTCTTACCAGAGATGTCATGCTGTATGTGTGTGTGGAGGTGTGTGTGTGTGTGTGTGTGTGTGTGTGTGTTCCTTTATTACAAGACAGACAGTACGTGAACAGAGCACTGCACCTGGAGTTAGAAAAGAACTTTATAATATGTTTAAAGAACAACGTATTTGCATTCAGAGAACACTGGTTCCCACCTTACCATTGCAAACAAAGATACACGTGGCAGTCTGGTTTTAGATCATTTCTGCCAAGCAAAACACTTTCTTAACGCTTCCTGAGGAAAAAAAAATCCATGTTCTACCTTTTACCTCTAATACACTATTGTTTTTTGGAAATAATAGCATCTATGTCTTCTCTACCTCAAAATCTTTTTCATCTTCATCTAAACTGTTATTCATGTTTCTTTCTTTCTCTCCTTGTTTATTTTGTGGGAAGACAGGAGGATATAAATTCTGGTACTTGTATTTATTTCCTCTGCATTTTAGGACAAGTCCTTAGTATTTCCTCATCTCAGTTCCCTCATCTGTAAATTTTAAGGGTTAGACTGATAGATAATTTCTTAGACCCATTTCTACTCTAGATCTGTGGTCCTATGATCCTAAGGTTGAAGAATAGATCCATGAAGCTTTATCCCTGCCTTTACTTGTACTTCTTGTACTTCTACTGATTGCATTAAACTTACCTTCTCTCATCTTCTGTAGTGAAAAGAATTCTGTATTCAGAATTGGAGTGTCTGGTTCAACTCCCTGCATTACCATTTACTACCTTTATCTCCCTGAACAAATCATTTCACTGGATCTCAGTCTCCTCCTATGTAAAAGATTCAATGGCCTCTAACACCCTTCTGTATCCAATTCTATGATTTATGATTCTATGATGCTATGGAAACATTGCCCCATCAATCATCCTTTCATCAGTTTCTCCCTCTCCACTGGCTCCTTACTTTCTGCCTTCAAGCATTGTGAGGATTAGCTTAGACTAAAAAGAAAAGTCTCCCTTGGAAAGAAAGACCCTTTTTTCTTCCTTCCTTTTACTATTCACCCTCTTGAAAGACTAGTCTATACTATGCCTTTACTTCCATACCATCTATTAACTCCTTTACTCCTTGCAATGGCCTTTGGCCCCACTACTATAATAAAATGGCTATGTTATCTCCTAAGTAAAAAATCCAAGAGCTTTTTCTCAACCTTGTTTAGAAATTTGAATTCTTGTTAATTTTCACGTGCAGCAATATAGTAGCTTTCACACCTTAATGCAGATTCTAAGAACAAAATTCAAGTAAAACAACAGAACAGAGAAAAGGGAACATCTTGTATGTGGAGATGAAAATACATTCAGTGATATATTCCTGGCATTCCTGCCTTTCTTTGTAAATTTTTAATTAGTACCTTATAAATGAAGGCAGTTAGGTGGTACAATAGATAGAATGCCAGGCCTGGAGTCAGGAACACTCATCTTCCTAAGTTCAAATATAGACTCAGTTACTAGCTATGTGATCCTGGGCAGGTCACTTCATCCTGTTTGCTTCAGTTTCCTCATCTGTCAAACAAGCTGTAGAAGTAAATCCAAACCACCCTGGTATCTTTGTTAAGAAAATCCCAAATGAGATCATGAAGAGTTGGACACAATTGAAAATGACCTAGCAACAATACCTTAAAAGTAAAACTGTTGTTAATAATTAAATTAAGAACTTCAAAACTGAGGGGGATCTGATTTTTACCACTAAGTTTCAAGGGGGAAACAACACTGGTAAAATTGTTGTGGACACAACACTGGTAAAATTCCCATCTGTTCCTCCTTTCCTCTCATAGTAGAGGCTGAACAGATATGCCTTCCTGGGCTTCAGGACATAAAAGGGCATATTTTCATTTATCTCTCTGTGATAACAAATAGAAAAATGGTATCCCCTGGAAGTCTAGGCAGAAATCAAATTTCTGTTTCAAGGCAACCAGTCCATTGTATCACCTTATTTTTCTTTTTCTTTATCGTCTTCTCCTCCTCCTCCTCCTCTTCTTCCTCCTCCTCCTCCTCCTTCTTCTTCTTCATCCTCTCCCTCTTCTTCCTCCTCCTCCTTCTCTAAAAAAATAACTTTATGTTAGGCTGAAGGCCTTGTGTCCATTAAACTCAAGTAGGTTGAGACAGGTACTGGTTTCTCATCTTACTCTATCTTTTGGAATATACATATTGTGAGTCTACTTTGGGTTGGCGTTGAAGAATATATACTTCTCAGAAAACTTATTCTTCCTAGTGACATATATATATATATATATATATATATATTTATATATGAAATTCTTTCTTCAAGAAGAGAATTGTGAGAGGCTAAATATGGCAAATCAGTCAATTAGCTGAAAAACATTTATAAACAATAAAGATCATAATAAAAATGAATTTAACAGTATCTTAGGAAAATGTATTTACTCTTGTGATAGCTATTTCCTCAGCCAAATATCTAGTTAGCATCAAATCATAGATTAGTTAGAGCAAAGGCCTAAATTAACATTAATTTTTTGTAAAAGGTAAAGATAAGAGGACACCAAGAGTAATTACAATATTTCCCACTTGACTTATGCAAAACAAGCTATTGATGTCCCTAAATAGGAAATGGAAAACAGGCAATGATGGTGACTCCTTTAAAGGAAATGCTCAGATGCTGGATACTTCATCACCTTTTCTAAACTCCAATCACTGATAATGATGAGGTTTTTTTGGCTCTTGTTCATAGAGTACCCATGGGCACTTTATATTTTTCTGTATATGTCCTACTCTCCTTCTAGATTATTTTAAGCTCCTTGAAGATAGTTTTGTTTCTCTATCTGCAGAAGCATAGTTCTCTCATTATAGTAAATTCCTAATAAATATTTTTTAAATATAATTGAATTTTCACCACATTCGATAGAAGTTCAACTAATATAAGGCAGTCAGCACAACAAGGGGGCGAGAAGATCTAGGAATTGTTTAAGTTAGAAAACTCTCTATCTACTTATCAAAGGGAGGGATATGATAAGTAAAGGTCACATTACTTTACTTACTTATTATTAGAGAACCCATTCTTCTTCAACATCCCAAAAGAGCATGGTAGAATAATTTGAGCAACAGTGATTCACAAAATCAAGTAATATTAATTCACAATTGTCCTTTCAACCATGACAATGAAACTGTCACATTTTGATCTTAACATCACACCACCCAATGGTCTATATGAGGAAGTAGAAATGGTATTAAAATAGTAAAGATGAAAAAAAAATCCAATCAAGTATGTAAAGAAACAAATGCATGCAAATAATGAAAAGATCCATTTCCAGGCTATCTTGAAGAGGGAAAGGCACCAAATAATTGAAAAAAAAATGTATTATTACCCCCAAAAGGCAATCAAGAGATCATTTTGTTGTTCAGTTAGTTTTCATTCTGTCCAATTCTTTTTGACCTCATTTGGGGTTTCTTGGCAAAGATACTAGAGTGGCTTGCCATTGGGCAAATGGGGTTAAGTGACTTGCCAACTTTCACACATGATTGAGGTAAGATTTTAACTCAGGCAGTTGAGTCTTACTGACTTCAGGCCTGGAACTCTATTCACTGTGCTGCCTAGCTGTCCTGAAAAGGACAGTAGAAACTATCAATTCATGTATCTACTTTCTCATCACTATAAAATCTTTATCCCTAATGAAAATAAGAATAGAGAATGGACTGATTTCTCTGAAATAATTTTCTACACACAGACTGTATTTTCATAGTCACAAGGTTTTGCTATATTTATGTGACTGGTTATCTTTTTTTAAAATAACCTCAGAAAAACCAAACATTGTTTTAAAGCTGCATTTCTTGGACTGCATTCCACCATAGCACCAGGAAACCTCATTCCTAGGAAACTCATAATCTTGCTTTAGTATTCACATCCTGTTCTGCCTCTCTGATTGGGGGTTAAATAACTCCTTCCAAAGTCTCCATTTATAAAGCGCTACCAGGCCAGTCATTTTTTCATTTCCCATTAAGTATTCTCCTTTGAACTGGACTCCATCATGCTCCAATGTCAACAACTTTCCTTCTCCCGCCCCTTGCCCCTGCTTTTAAGTTTCTTTTTGTGTGTTGTCTTCCCCTACTAGATTGCAAGTTCCTTGAGATCATGGACTTTCTTTTATTTTCTATATTTGTATCTCTAATACTTAGCATAGTACCCTTACAAATAACACACATTTTAATTTTTTTATTGACTGATTCATGTTAAGATAAATTTGTTAAGATCATACAAGATTGGGGGAGGGGAACCATGGTACAGTGAGTAGTATACTGAGCTTGAGTCAGATGACAGATTCACATTCTGGTTTTATTGCTTATGACCTTGGAAAACAAGTTCTATGAACCTCATTTCCTCCTCTTTAAAAGGATGGAACTTGACTAGATGACCTTTAAATCACTTTTAGCCCTAAATCTATGGCCCTAAATTCCTTATTTCAAGGAAACCACAGAGGCAATTTTATTCATAATTGATCATTCATATGAGGTGTTTACCATTGTTACAACAAATGCTAAAGAGAAGACATTTCTTTTTTTTTTAATTAATTTATTAGTTTAGTTTCAGTTAACAAGATTCAATTCCATAGTTCCTTGATTTTCAAATTTCCTTTACTTCCTTCCCCCCTCCCCTCATGACAGCATATAGTACAGTATAGGGTCTGCAAATGCATTCATATTAAACATTATTCCAATTACAAAGGCATATTGTACTAGGTGGGATGAAAGATGGTAAGGAAGAAGTAAAACCAAGCAATGAGAAGAACAAGATCATTTAGTTTGCTTCCATCAGGATTCAGGCTCAGTTCTTTCTAGTTATATCTCTGGATGGCGCATTTCTCACTTTCTTGAGTCATTCGGGATTAATTTATATAACTGCATTGCTGAAAAGAGTCCAGTCTGTCACAGTTGGTCGTCACAGATATGGTATGTCTGTGATTGTATACAAATTTCTTCTGATTCTACTCTTCTCGCTCAGCATCAGTTTGTATAAGTCTCTCCAGGTAATTATGAAATCCGTCACCTCCTCATTTCTTATAACACAATAAAATTCCATTACATTCATATACCACAACTTGTTTAGCCATTCCCCAATTGATGGGCACTCCTTTAGTTTCCAATTCTTTGCAACCACAAAAAGGGCTGCTAAAAATATTTTTGTACATATGGTTCTTCCCCCCACTACTATGATCTCTTTGGGATATAACCCTAGGAGTGGTATGGCTGGGTCAAAGGGTATGAAATTATTTATAATCCTTTGGGCATAATTCCAGATTGCCCTCCAGAATGGTTGGATAAGTTCACAACTCCACCAGCAATGTATTAGTGTTCCAATTTGTCCATATCCTCTCCAGCATTTGTCACTTTCTTGTTTTGTCATCTTAGCCAATCTGACTGGAGAGATGTGGTATCTCAGAGTTGTTTTGATTTGCATTTCTTTAATTAATAGTGATTTAGAGCATTTCTTCATATGCTTATAGATATCTTTAATTTTTTTCTCTGAAAACTTCCTATTCATATCCTTTGACCATTTCTCAATTGGGGAATGACTTGTATTCATATAGATTTGGCTCAATTCTCTATAAATTTTAGAAATTAGTCCTTTATCAGAGACACAGGTTGTAAAAATTCTTTCCCAATTTCCCACCTCCCTCTTGATCTTGGTTACATTGACTTTGTTTGTGCAGAAGCTTTTCAATTTAATGTAATCAAAATTATCCATTTTGCATTTTATAATGCTCTCTAATTCTTGTTTGGTCCTAAAATCTTCCCCTCCCCACAGATCTGTCAGGTAAACTATTCCTTGCTTTCCCAAATTGCTTACAGTATCATCCTTTACACCTAGATCATGCACCCATTTAGACTTAATTTTGGTATATGGTGTTAGATAGTGATCTATGCCCAGTTTCTGCCATACTGTATTCCAGTTTTCCCAGCAGTTTTTGTCAAATAGTGCATTCTTCTCCCAAAAACTCGGGTCTTTGGGTTTATCGAACAATAGATTGCTATATTCATTAACTGCTGGGTCTCCTGCACCTAATCTATTCCATTGATCCACTACTCTACACCTCTGCCAGTACCAAGCAGTTTTGATAACTGCTGCTGTATAATACAGATGAAGATCTGGCATAGCTAGTCCACCTTCCCTAGCATTTCTTTTCATTAATTCCCTTGATATTCTAGACCTTTTGTTTTTCCAAATAAATTTTGTTATTATTTTGTCTAACTCTACAAAGTATTTTTTTGGTAAATTGATTGGAATGGCACTAAATATATAATTTAGTTTGGGTAAAATTGTCATTTTTATTATATTAGCTCGACCCAGCCATGAGCAATTGATATTTTTCCAACTATTTAGATCTGTTTTTATTTGTGTGAGAAGTGTTTTGTAGTTGTGATCATATAGATTCTGGGTTTGTTTTGGCAAGTAGATTCCCAAATATTTTATAATGTCTACAGTGACTTTAAATGGGATTTCTCTTTCTATCTCTTGCTGTTGAGTTTTATTAGAGATGTACAGGAATGCTGAGGATTTATGTGGGTTCATTTTATATCCTGCAACTTTGCCAAATTTATTTATTGTCTCAAGTAATTTTTTACTTGATTCTCTAGGATTCTCTAAGTATATCATCATATCATCTGCAAAGAGTGACAGCTTGGTCACTTCTTTGCCTGATTTGATTCCTTTGATTTCTTTTTCTTCTCTAATTGCTACTGCTAACGTTTCTAGTACCAGATTGAATAAGAGGGGTGATAGTGGACATCCTTGTTTCACTCCTGATCTTATTGGAAAGGCTTCTAGTTTATCCCCATTGCATATAATACTTGCTGATGGTTTTAGATAGATGCTAGCAACTATTTTAAGGAAGGCTCCATTTATTCCTATACTTTCTAGTGTTTTAATAGGAATGGATGTTGTACTTTGTCAAAAGCCTTTTCTGCATCTATTGAGATGATCATGTGGTTTTTGCTAGTTTTGTTGTTGATATGCTCAATTATATTGATGGTTTTCCTAATATTAAACCATCCTTGCATTCCTGGAATGAATCCTACCTGATCAGGGTGTATTATTTTTGTGATAAGTTGTTGGAGTCTTTTGGCTAGTATTTTATTTAGAATTTTTGCGTCTAAATTCATGAGGGAGATTGGTCTATAATTTTCTTTCTCTGTTTTATCTCTTCCTGATTTATGAATCAGTACCATATTTGTGTCATAGAAAGAGTTTGGTAGGACTCCTTCTTCACTAATTTTCCCAAATAGTTTGTAGAGTATTGGAATCAATTGTTCTTTAAATGTTTGATAGAATTCACTAGTGAACCCATCTGGCCCTGGAGATTTTTTCCTGGGGAGTTCATTGATGGCTTGTTTGATTTCTTTTTCTGAGATGGGGTTATTTAGGTAATTCACTTCCTCTTCAGTTAATCTGGGCAACTTGTGATTTTGTAAATATTCATCCATTTCACTAAGATTGTCATATTTATGTGCATACAACTGGGAAAAATAATTCCTCATTATTTTTTTGATTTCCTCTTCATTGGAGGTAGATTCACCCTTTTTATTTTTAATACTCATAATTTGGTTTTCTTCTTTCTTTTTTTTTATCATATTGACTAAGGGTCTATCAATTTTGTTGATTTTTTCATAAAACCAGCTCTTGGTTTTATTTATTAATTCAATGGTTTTCTTAATTTCAATTTTATTAATCTCACCTTTGGTTTTCAGTATTTCTAATTTAGTACTAAATTGGGGATTTTCGATTTGTTCTTTTTCTAGCTGTTTCAATTGCATGTCCAATTCACTGACCTCCCTTCTCTCTGCTTTAATTAAGTATGCACTCAGGGATATAAAACTTCCCCTGAGAACTGCCTTTAGTGCATCCCACAAATTTTGGTATGTTGTTTCATTATTATCATTCTCTTGAATAAAATTATTGATTGTTTCTATAATTTCTTCTTTGACCCACCAATTTTTTAGGATTAAATTGTTTAGTTTCCAATTAGTTTGTAGTCTATCTTTCCATGGCCCTTTATTGCATATAATTTTTATTGCATCATGATCTGAGAATGATGCGCTTACTATTTCTGCCTTTCTGCACTGGATTGTGAGGTCTTTATGCCCTAGTACATGGTCTGTTTTTGAGTATGTACCATGCACTGCTGAGAAGAAAGTAAATTCCTTTTTATCCCCATTCAGTTTTCTCCAGAGATCCATCATATCTAGTCTCTCTAAGATTCTGTTCACCTCCTTAACTTCTTTCTTGTTTATTTTGAGGTTAGATTTATCGAGTTCAGAGAGGGGGAGATTAAGGTCCCCCACTAGTATAGTTTTGCTATCTATTTCTTCTTCTAATTCCTTTAACTTCTCCTCTAGGAATTTGGATGCTATACCACTTGGTGCATATGTATTAAGTAGTGATATTGCTTCATTCTCAATGGTGCCTTTTAGTAGGATATAGTTTCCTTCCTTATCTCTTTTAATTAGATCTAGTTTTGCTTTTGCTTTATCTGAGATAAGTATTGCTACCCCTGCTTTTTTTACTTTAGCTGAGGCATAATAAATTTTACTCCAACCTTTTACCCTTACCCTGTGGGTATCCCTTTGTTTCAAATGTGTTTCTTGAAGACAGCATATTGTAGGATTATGGTTTTTAATCCATTCTGCTATCCGCCTCTGTTTTATGGGTGAGTTCATCCCATTCACATTCACAGTAATGATGACTATCTGTCTCTTCCCCTCCATCCTATTCCCTCCCCTGTTTATGTTTTTGTTTCTTCCTTCTCCCTTCCCCTCCTTGAAGTTTTCCCTTTTGACCGCCCCCTCCCTCAGTGTTCCCACCCAGTGACCCCCCTTCTTAACCTACCCTCTCCCCTTACTACTATTTCCCTCCCTTATAATCCCTCCCTTTAGTCTCCTCCTTTTCACCCCCCCCTTACCCTCCCACTATCTATAGGACACAACAAATTTTTATATTTATCAGAGTAAATTACTCCCCGTTTGATTCCAAACCAATGAGAGTAAATTTCAAACAATGCTTCTCTCCCTCCCTCCAATTCCTCTATTTAATGAATTTATGTGTCTATTCACGTTAGATTCTTAAACTTCACTGATTAATTTGATCCTTCTTTGAACCAGAACCAGTGAGAATAGTGTTTAAATGATGTTCCTCTCCCTCTTACTTTCCCTTCTTCCATAGTGTGTTTTGATGTCTCTTCAGATGGCATATTTTACCTTTTCCTAGCTCATCCTTTCCTTTTTCCCATTACAGTACCATTGATCCCCTTAATAGTCTTTTTTTTTTTTTTAGGCTCCATGTTAGTGCATTCATACCCACACCCTCTAAGTATAACCCTTTTGCAGGTCATGATAATCATAGAGATTTCAAATATTGACAGTTATCAGCTCCACATATAGGGATGTGAACATTTTGCTCTTGTTGCATCCCAGGTAATGAGCTTGTGTTTGTGGGTGTGGGTGTGTGCACTCTGCATGTGTGAGTCTATGTTACCCTTGTTTACCTTTTTATGTTCTTCTGGAGTCTTGTAATTGGAGATCAAATTTTCCATTGAGCTCTGGCTTTTTCATTAGGAAAGTCTGGAAGTCCCTTACTTCATTAAACGTCCATCTCCTTGCCTGAAAGATTATGCTCAGTTTTGCCGGGTAGTTAATCCTTGGTTGTAGTCCTAGCTCTCTTGCCCTACGAAATATCAAATTCCAGTCCCTCCGCTCTTTTAATGTAGAAGCTGCTAGGTCCTGTGTGATCCTAACTGTAGTTCCTTGATATTTGAATTGTTTCTTTTTGGCTGCTTGTAGAATTTTTTCTTTAATCTTATAATTATGGAATTTGGCTACTATATTTCTTGGAGTTTTCAGTTTGGGATCTCTTTCAGGAGGAGTCCGGTGAATTCTATCAATAGCTATTTTATATTCTGATTCCAGGACCTCAGGACAGTTTTCTTTGACAATCTCTTGGAGGATGTTGTCTAGACTGCTTTTCTCATCATGGCTTTCTGGTAGACCAATGATTCTTAGGTTGTCTCTCCTGGATCTGTTCTCTAGGTCAGTTATTTTTCCAGTGAGATATTTTACATTTTCTTGCAATTTTTCGATCATCTTGTTTTTTTCGATTGACTCCTGCTGCATCATAGAGTTCTGAGTTTCAGTTTGGTTGTATCTAATTTTTAGTGAATTATGGTCTTCAGTAATTTTTTGAAGTTCCTTTTTTAGGGAGGTATTTTCTTTTTCCAAGTTGGTCATTGCCTCCCTGATTTGGTCTTTAAATTTTTCTTAAGCTCCTCCAGGAATGCTATTTGGGCTTGAGACCAGATCATGTTTCCTTCTGTGGTCTCTGGTGTGGTTAGAGAGTCTATATTGTCCTGTGTGTTTTGTTGTTCTTGCCCTGCATAGTATGCTCGAATAGACTTTCTGGCCTTCCCCTTCTCCTTTTCAGCTTCCTTCCTTCCCATTGTGACTTCCTGTTTCTTAGTGTCTCAGGCTATGAGTTTGGGGCCTGATCCTTGACTTTGAATACCTCTGGGTGGCTAGTTTATGGCTAAGTCAGGGAAGTCAGTGAGGAATGTAGATGTGTAGGTGGGGATGAGTCTGACCACTTCAGATTTCAGCCTCTGTACCCCTGGGCTATAAGTAGGCTTTTGTTGGTGAGGTGAGGTGGGGCTAGTTGGGTCCCCTCCCTCTCTTCTCTTCAGATTCCTGGCTGTCTCAGTTACACCCTTTCTTGGAGATTCTCAAGCCTGAGGCTATTTCCATTAACTTGGGATTTCAATCTGGGTGGGAGAATTATCTTTGGGTTTTCTGCTTCATGAAGGAGGGATGGGAGGATTGGAGCAGCTAGAATTTACTTTGCCATTCCAGCCCCTGTATCATACAGGCAGGCAGTTTCTAAATTTCCAGGCTGGGGGCTGAATGCAGCCTGAGAAGCCACTCTCTCCACTGGGGGCCAGACTCTCCTACCTGGCTCCAATGATCTGTTCCCTCTGCGAGATGACTGCGATTCGTCCTTGGTAAGTCTGCAGGCTGGGGCTTTTTCTCTCTCTGGTGTAGTCTGCTTGCCTGCTCTTAGGTCTGAGCTGTGCAGACCCCACGCTCTCTGCGCTCAACCTGTGCGGACACTCTGGGCAACCTCCTGGGCTGGATTCTGCCACACTCTGTCTTCCACTCGAGAAGACATTTCTTATAGTTAAGTTCCTCTGCATTGTATTGACTACATCAAACATCAAAATGAGTGGAGGGTCTCTTCAATGAGCTCAATGAACACTCAAAATGATGAAATTATCAGTCACAAAGACAAAGATGAAAAATACCTCTTTCTCACACACTGACATATAGTTTGATTGACAGTTTATAAGCCAGCACTTATATCTTGGAGAGACAGTGCAGGTAGATAAAAGACTAGAGAAGAAAACGAGGTTGGGATTAATCTATAAAGTTGCGAGTTACACCTACCAGAAAAGTAATTCCATTTTCAAGGGTCTGTATCTACTTGACAGCCATAATTTATGAGCTTCTACTTAAACATTTAGTTTTACTAATCAGCCAGAGGACATAATTCAAAGCAAAGTTTATCCAATGAAAGATCATATATATTTTAAAGAGTTGCAATAGAAAAATTTCACAATAAACTTGAGACATACCTGCCCCTTCTCACATACACACAAAAACACATGATCAGTGGAAAAAGAGACTACCTAGTAGAAACTTGAATAAGGACACACACTTAGGGAGCATGTATGTCTAAGGTACACATATGGTGGAATAACTTATGCCTCTGTTGTTACAAGATCATTGATGTCTTCTCGTGATATCACTTAATTACTTCCACAAGACTTTCTCCCTCCTATTATGGCATGCAATCTTTTTTAATTATGTGATCTTTTCAGGATATGTGACTGAGGCATATGGTCTCTGCTAAATGTTACTTCCTCCTGAATTTGGATTGCTTTTCCTGTTCATTGATCAACACTTGTCTGGTAGTCACTGATTTTGGCTCCCAGTTACAGCTATACTGGGAACATGGTATTGGACTTTATTCTGTTTCCACATTCTGGTGACAGCTGGACGACTCATCAAAGGTACTGTTTCTTCCCTACAAGGGGAAGATTCAGCTTTACTGACCCTCTTTTAACTTCTAATCTAAAATCTCTTAGGAAATCTGATCCTTATTATCCTGAGTTTCAGATTAAGGGAAAAAAAACATATCTGTTTTTCTCCCTGTAAGGAAAATCTATTTTTAGAACCATGGTTTTTTTCCCCTCCAAAAAGGGAATCCTCAGTTACAGAGACCACGCTCTTTTGGAACACAAAACATCCTTCAAGACTATTAGAACTTACAGACACTAATTCTGCCTTCTAACCTTCCCCTACTTACTCATTAAAAGCAAGGCATCAAGGGGTGACAAGGTGGTGCAGTGAATAGAGCACCAGCCCTGGAGTCAGTAGGACCTGAGTTCAAATCTAGCCTCAGACACAACACAAAAAACCTAACCTTGTGAAATTGGAGAAGTCACTTGCCTTCCAAAAAAAGCAAATAAAAAAAAAAGCAAAGCCTCTGTCCTGAGCTGACTTAGGATCAGGAAGTTCTTGTTATTCCTGCTTAATTTCCTCATGAGGAACTTAACCCCCAAATTCAAGGACCATGTCAAAGAAACCACACAGAGATATGCTTGTCTGACCCACCATATTTTCTCCCATAGGCCCCCAAAATAATTTGTAGCATATTATTCAAGTAAATCTGAAAAAAAATTGAAATGCTAAATATTAAAAAGTATATTTCCAATAAATTGTTTTCAATTAATTTACATATTTCTATTGAGACATATTTTCCGAGAACATCTTTGGTGGATTCATTAAATACTTTTCAGTAATGTAGGTCTATGCATATTTTATTGAAATCCAGTGGCCAAATGCAAAAGATGCTGAAATGCAGTGATTGGGGTGGGGATGGAGGTGGTCAAATGAAAACAAAACCCTTTCCCTTAGCAATGTGTACATAACAGCCCTTATCCTTCCCAATTTTTCTATATTACTTGACAGTGCTTGCTATACTCTGCTTGTTATCCTTCCTCTGGCGTCCATGGCACTGGACTGTCCTTGTTTTTTTTTTTAGACTCACCACTCTTCTTTGTGAGAAGAAGGAAATAGGAAAAGGGGAAGAGAGAGGAGAAATGGATAGTCATGTCTTCTATGTGCCAATCACTATGCCTGATCTGAGGGCATGTAAATCAAGGAAGTCCAATTTTACTGCCAGCAGAAAACTGCCAGCACAATTTAGTCACTTGACTTGGCCAGCAGCTACTTTTTCTGAGTTTTATTGTTCTGGCTGGAGTGAGAAAGGACAACTTATTATGCCTTTTCCTGACCATCCCCTAATACAATCAGCCAGAACACAACTCAATATGAGTTGATAATTAAAATTTTGATGAGGATAGCTAAAAAGCATTCTCCTGAAAAATTGTCTGTCCATCATCTAGGAATAATGCCATTAGACCAAAAGATTGTCCACATGCCTCTGTATGTCACCTTTATTGCTTCTAAATACCAAATTCTATTTTAATATCTTCTTCTGTCTATCTTTCAGCTTCCACCAGCTAGTCTTCCAAAGCTTGTCATTATATTCAAGGCTATTGATGCCCTCCTAACCTCAGGGGTTAGTTTTCTGTGTGAGCAGTCTTTTGTAACTTGCTTTGGACCAAAAAAAACTGTAGTACTTTCCAAGTTTTGTCCAAAAGTGGCTTTTGCCTCTGAAGTCTTCATTCTTATAGAATTGATGAAATGTAATGTTTTACATTTATTTATCCAAATATTTATCCAAATACAAATATTTATCCAAAATATTTAGCTAAAACTGATTTTTATTTCCTTTGCTTTCCAAGAAAAATGAAATATTCTGTGAGTTGGCAAATGTAAAAGGGAGAGTCTTCAGGTTGTACCTTGATTGAGAGTCTTAGAAATCCAAGGGAAATATGAATAAACCAGAGGATATCTAATATGAAAGGACAGATATCTAAATTAGCAGTAAAGAAGTTTTAGTTGAATATAATATGAGGGAAGACACTGGATCTTTTGTATCTTATTAACACTTGGTGCAGTTCATAGGCTTGCTGAATTAACTAATTTTATCTCTAGTTTGGGAATGGATCTATTTAAGAAAATAGATTGTAAATATATCACTGAAGACATTTGCATTTTAAAATCTTGTTCTGCTTATGCTTAAAATGAACTTCTTATATCTTCATGGAAAATACAGGAAGGCAAAAAAAAGAAGTCAATTTATAGTATAGTGGTAGATGAAACTTTTCCTAGAGACTAACATGATTTTGTCCCGTCTCTGTAAACACATCTCTTATCCTACATTGAATAGCACTTTGCATCTGCTCTGAAGGTACATGGAACACAGGCTGTCTTTTTAAAGTAGTGGGATATATAAAAGGATAGGTACAGGAACTACACTTGTGATTTCATTGTTATAGGGATCCCTAAGTGGGGAAACTCAACCAATGCATATAAGTGGATGCTTTCTCTATAACTTTTAATCTTAGAGACTTGTATTTAGAAATCAAGTGGCTTGCCCAGCTGTGACTCACCTAGATAGTGACTGTCACCACCAGCATGGGGCTCCTCCATCAATGTCTTCTTTGTCATTGGATCTTCTGCCTATACAGGTCATATCCTATTTCTTACAGAAATTTAAAGAGTTTTCTGAGGTTCAGAGATATAAAATAACTTGTCTATGATCACTCACCTAGTAAGTATTATACAGAGGATTTGAACCCAGTTTTTTTTTTTTTTTCAGATTTCAAGTGCGGATCTGAATCAAATAAGCAAGTGCTCTCTCAGATAGTAGAGAAATATTCTAAAATAAAATGAAGATAAAAAAGAAAAACAGAGCATTTTGCTTGGGATTCCATGGCTGTCAATCAAGTACAAGCTAAACAGGGACAAGAAACCAAGAAAGAGGGTGAGCAACCTAACAGTTTCTTATCCCTTTTTTTTTTTTTTTTGGAGAGCAATTGGGGTTAAGTAACTTGCCCAAGGTTACATGGCTAAAGTTTTGTTTGTGTGTGTTAAGTGTCTGAGGCCAGATCTGACTCAGGTCCTTCTGACTCACTGCACCACCTAGCCGCCCCCAGTTTCTTATTCCTAATGATCCATAACACATTTATTTAATTGAAGGAAAACAACAACAATGAAAAATCAGCCAATGATAGAAGATACAGTTCAGGGTCATCTTAGCATGGTGCAGTTTTGGGGTCAGATGCCATTATGGGCCATACCTAAAGGTTCTGTACAGTTAAAATTCATTTAGTATGAACATAAAAAATGTAGTATTGAAGGGAAAAGGTAATTGCAGAGACTGCCAGACTCTGTAGTTTCAATGGTAGAGCTGAGTTAAGAGTGGGACTTTGAAAATGATCAAGTTGATGCTTTCAAGATGGTGCAGCAATCAGTGCTTCGGTGTCTTCTGTTATCTAAATCTTTCAGTTAGTTATAATATAGTAATTTATGATTCATGAAATCCTGAGTATCTAATCCTTTTTTAAAGTACTCATACCATCATGAATTATTTTCTCTGGGTATAAATGATTTTCAGAAACATAGTCATATAGGGTAGTAGTTATTAAAGTTCTCTTGATTACCTTTTTAGTATTTATAAAGTTGGACTTTTCCCCATGATTTTGATATTTGCCCCTTTTTCAGGTACTTTGGCTATCAACCCCTCAAAACTCTCACAATTTTGTCACCACCAGTATGGATCTCCTCTCCATGTAATTGGCAAAAACATACATTCAATTCTCAATTTTCTCAGGGGTAATATTCCTAGAAAAAAATCAGAAATGAAAATTTGGGTAATTTGGACCTATGGGAAATAGGGTGTTAGATTCCTGGAAACACCAAAACCTGAAATCTTTTGCTAGAGGTTGATGAAAATACAGTTTTCTGCATCCAATTATTTATAACAAAAATAAATTCTGATGATATGCACTAACACATGAATCATGAAATAACCTGTATAATGCAGTACACAAAATAAAATTGGTAACTTGCAAAATGATTTTCCTCACTGGTAATTCCCTAGAATTCTGTCAACTTTTATGCTAACATCTCAATAAAAATACTGATTTCTGGCAATATTAACTTTTCATAATATGTGAAATCTACAGCATCATAAATACTGTAGGGCAAATAAAATTCTTAAAACAAATACATTTTTTAACCTGAATCTTATCTTCCACTATGTCAGATGGTGGTATGGCAACTTTGTATTGCATGCTGAAATCTCTCTACATTGGCCACCCTCTGAAAACCAAATGAGAGTTGCTGGGACTTTAGTTGCTGTTTTCAGAAGACCCAAAGACTAGTGAAGTTTCTGTGTCACTTCTGACACTATCCTTCATGGTTGGTGGATGGTGTTGGGGAACTTAAAGAATGTACTGGCTTGGAATAACATGTCTGCAATGTCTACTTGGTGCACTTGTTTGAAATACATAAGTATCTCTTTGTATGTGGTGGCTAAAGAATTCCTGCACAGGGGGCAGAGTCAAGAAGGGAGAGTAGAAAAAGGACTTCCATGTGTTTTGGCTCACACCTCCTCCAATTCATGTAAAAGGTGACTGAACAAACTTTGGAGCTACAGAGCCCACAAAATGACACAGAGAAGCTAACCTCCCACTGAGGACAGCCCAGCAGGATAGCAGAAAGTGTCCATCACAGCTATCTGGGAGCCCACCCCAGCCCTACATGTGCTTGAGGCCTTAGTGTCAGGGCTGTCACAGCTAGCCATGAGCTGGAGAAATTTCAGATCAGAAGCAGCTGTAGCAGTTTCCAGAATTATCAACCCATAACTGCTAAGGCCAAAGAGAGAGGTCATTGCAGTGTGGACTTTGGGATCCAGTAGTTTGGGAGTGCCCTCAGCCTTTGCTCCTGGTGTGAGAACTGGCTGAGGCACAGCTGACATACAGCTCCAGCCACATGGCAGCTTCAGGTCCTGGCTTGCATATTGTAGCAGGACCAAGAGACTAGATGGTAGGGTAATTTCTCTTGCTTTAACCTGCTTGGATCTGGATCATGGTCTAGGGTGGAGGTCCTGGGGTGAGCGACCAATTTGCCAGAGTGTGTGGAGGCTTCAGAGAGGGCACCTAACTAATATCTTCAGCAGCTTAGAAAAGTCCAGCAATTTGGGACAAAACTTCCCCCTTTGGTAGCAGAGTCCTACTGTGGCAAAAAGCCCCAAAATCAAGCAATTGAATGGCAACGTGAACAAGTAAAGGAAGGGAAGCAAGCAGAGCAACCCAACTTTACATTCCTATTTTGGGGACAAAAAGGATCAAAACATGGAACAGGAGGAAGACAGTTCAGAATTCCTGCATCAAAAGCTTCCAAGAAAAATACAAGCTGGTTACAGGCCATAGAGGACCTTAAGAAGGATTTTGAAAACTAAATAAGAGAAGTGGAGGAAAAATTGGGAAGAGACATGAGAATGATGCAAGAAAATTATGAAATGGGAGTCAACACCTGACTGAAGAAGATAACACCTTAAAAAATAGACTAACTCAAATGGCAAAAGAGGCTCAAAAAGGCAATGAGGAGAATGACTTAAAAAGTGGAATTTGCCTGATGGTGACATCTCAAAATCTCAAAAGCTCACTGAATAGAATCATTCCTTCAGAATTAGATTGGAGCAAATGGAAGCTAGTGACTTTATGAGACATTAAGATACTATTAAGCAGATCCAAACAAATGGAAAAAATAGAAGGCAATGTAAAATATCTCATTGGAAAAAGCACTGATCTGGAAAATAGATCCAGGGGAGATCATTTAAAAATTGTTGGACTACCTAAAAGCCATGATAAAAACAGAACCTAGAAATCACCCTAGGAAAAAAATTCTCAAGGAAAAGTGCCCTGATGTTTTAGAACCAGAGGGCAAAATAGAGGTAGAAAGAATCCACCAATCACCTCCTGAAAAACAAAACTCCTAGGAATATTATAGCCAGGTTCCAGAATGACCAGATCAAGAAGAAAATATTTCAAGCAGCCAGGAAGAAACAATTTGAATATTGTGGAAACACAATCTAGATAACTCGGGGTATGGCAGCTTCTACACTGAGGGATCGAAGGGCTTGGGATATGATAAACTGGAGGTCAAAGGAGCTGGGATTAAAACCAAGAATCACCTACCCAGCAAAAACTGAGTATCATGTTTCGGTGGAAAATATGGTCATTCAGTGGAATAGAGGACTTTCAAGCATTCTTGATGAAAAAAAAAAGAGTTGAATAGAAATTGTGACATTCAGATACAAGTAGCAAGAGAAGCATGAGAAGGTAAACAGGGAAAAGAAATCATAAGGAACATATCAAAATTGAACTATTTACATCCCTACATGGAAAATGATAATTGTAACTCATGAAACTTTTTTTTAGTATGAGGATAGGTCAAGGGAATAGAAATGTGTGTATGTATGTATATATGTATGTATACACACATGCATATATACATATATATATATAGAAGTGTATATGGGCAAATGAATACATATGTGAATGTCTGTATATATGTGTACAAGTATATGTAGATAGAGGGCACAGGACCAACTTAATAGGAAGGGATGATACTTAAAAGGTGAAATTAAGAGGTGAGAGAGGAATATAATGAGAGGAGATGGGGGGAGACAGAATGGGGTAAACTATCACATATGAAAGAGGCAAGGGAAAATGGTTACAATGGAGGGGAATAATAAGAAACCAAATGGGGATGGTTCAACCTTATTTTCATTTAATTTGGCTTAGCGAGGGAATGACATACACATTAAATAGAGGATCTCACCCTACAGGAGTGTATGGGAAAAGTGGATGAGAGGGGGGGTGATGGAATGGAAGGCAGGCTGGGGGGGAGGGAAGTTGGAAGCACCCACTTTTGAAAAAGGACAGTATCAAAGTAGAGAATGGAACAAGTGGGAGGTGGGATAGGAGGTAAGAAAATATAGTCAGTCTTTCACAATATATCCACTACGGAAATGTTTTGCATAGCTACTCATGTACCACCTATATTGAATTGCTTATCTTCCTAGTAAGGGTGGGTGAGAAGAGAGGAAAGGAATGAATCTAGAATTTAAAGTTTTAAAATCAAATGGCTATTGCACAAGTTTGTGGAGCAGTTAATATCATACTGGTCATGTTACTGGTTTTATTCACTCTACCACTCTCTAGTAAAGAACTACACAAACATTCATTATTTCCTGATCACCTTGAAAATTCAAGTTTTATGATAAAATTATGCCCCCCAAAGCAGGTGCAAGTCCTTTGGCCTCCAAATACAGCTGAATTATTGTTTACTGCACATTTTCCCACATGAGTATAATATAGTAATGTCATGGTTATAAAAAGTTTGTCTGAAAAATATCAGAAGGTTTTAGTGGGATAAAAATATGATTTGGCCCTCAACCCCACCCTCCCCAACCCTAATAAGAAAAGCATGTTGTACAGGATTTTAGAGATGGCAATCTCACTCTATTCTGGTCTTGTTTGACACCTTTTGTAATATCATGTTCACTTTAGGTATTACATCTCAGAAAGGATTGGTATTCTAGAAAATATTCATAGGAGGTCAATCAGAATATGGAAGAACTAGAGGTTAAATCATATAAGGATTAGGGGGAAGAGCCAGGGAAGTTTAGCTTGGAGAAGAGAAAACTCAAGGAACACATAGCAATTTTTCCACTATTTCCCTGAATTAGGGATTCCACAATCCATAGAACATAAACTCTATCTGTGTTAAAGAGATGCTACCTGGATGGTACCATGATGGTACCAGATGGTATCAGATGGTACATCGCTTCCCTTTCCACATATAACCTTTAGGTTTCATTTTGCTCCTTTGCAAAAGCTCCTCCCTCTTAGAAGATTTCTCTTAATGTTCATTTCAACTAGAATCACTTGATAGAGTGAGTTGGGAATGTTTATATTTGTGGGTGGCGTGAGGGAGAACAAAGAAACAGTGTGATCAAAATGGGCCCTCATATTCCCTATGGATGGTCTAGAATGTTGTATCTTTCTGAATTTCACTAAGTGACTGCAACTTGAAGAAAAGTAGCTAAAGGCCTTGAAATATCCTCTGTGGCTTTAATTTCCTTTACTTTAGGAGTCAATTCAGTGGAATTTCAACATATAAGATGACAGCAAAATTGTCACTATAACCATAATCAAATTTTGTAATAACCATAATCATATTAACCAAATCACAATAATAGTAATCATAGCTAAATGCATGTTGATTGACTGATTAATCACACGTCTCTTTGTTATACATTTGATGTATGTGACTCCCTAAATCTGTTTATCTGTGGCATAGATCTAGCAGGTGTTTTGACAATGAAATGAATCCATTTGAATATTTGCCATAAATCTTTTCTGAAAAATCCATGCTCGTGCACTATTGGAAAATAATTTAAAATCTGTCACAGAAGTATTCCTTCTCCTTAAAAAACTGCCTATTTTTTCCTTCAATATTAGAATGTAAAGACTAATCTTCAACCCCAATGAAGAATTTTTAAAATGATTATAATAAGAAGAGTAGAATAAACTAATATGGGATAATTTGTGACAATATGAAAGTCCATCTATCTGTTTCTTTCACATGAAGGACGAAATTTTGTTGTTGTTTTTAGCTCAGTACTAGTCTTTGTGGATTTAGTGCCATGGATCTAAAATATTTAAACAATTAATAATTGATTACTATTTAAATCCAAGAATTTTGGCTTAATATTTTTCCTGAACTTTTCTTCCAGAGAGTCTCTTTCTAACTTGTATTCTTTACTATTATTATTGACCTTGTACATTTATTTCAGACAATATTTCAAGTACCTTTTTAAAGTGTGTGTATGTGTTTATGTATATTCATATATATATATATATATATACATATATATATATATATATATATGAATAAAACTACTTGACTTGTTTATATGTTAATCCCTGCTTTATACCTTCAATGCTTGACATCTTGCTTTTAAATCAGGTGCTATCATTTAGGTTGACCTTTTCAATCTCATCAGTATCCTTTCAATAAATATGGCAGGACTTTGAATGTGCTCAACACAGTTTTCAGAATGAATAACCACTGTTGTTTCATATTTTGAAATAGGTATGCCAAGGACAATTTTCATGTTATATTTGCCTTATTTCCATTCCTGAATATTAGATGGAACAATAAAGACTTAATTGTTTTCAAAAATTATTAAGCATATTTAACACTAAAAAAAAATAAATCCCAAGTAATCTACAAAGACATGTTTAAAGGATATTGATCACAGATTGTGCTTAAATTCATAAAATAATATTAAATACCGTTATATAAGTTACTGCTTTCAATGGTCCACAATAAATGAAAAAATGTAATTAAATGATAACTCTTTCACATATACATACTAAATTTGTTGTGAATACATTTCCATAAATTTTATTATAGTCCCAACTTTACTATCATACTAGTGAAATAATTATGTGTTTAATTTCCTAGAGTTTTTTTCTATATCTACCAGTACTTATCTATTTATTCCCATTCTTTTTTTCTTCCTCTTTCTCTTCCTTGCTCTTTTTTCTCATTTTTTCCATCTTCCTCCTTTCTCCTCAGTTTTCTTGCTGTAAGATGGTAGATTGAACTAAATGGACAACAAGATGCTTTTCAATCTGCCTCATATTATATACTCTTCTTCCGGGCACAATGATTTGGATTGTGTTATCCACATTTTCCTCTTACAATATTAAGAAGTCATCAGTTAGACTCACTCAACCGTATAGTCCTGGCAACATTTATTTATTTATCTACTTATATTGCAGGGAAATCTTCTGTTGTTCATTCCAGGCATTGAATGGTCACTCTAATGAAGGACTCTTTTACCTTGCATTACTTTGGCATGGAAAGATAAAGTAATATTGCAAACATAATTTGCCAGAGGTTGTGATAAGAATCCCAGCAGGTTTGCAACACAATCGTTTCACAATAAATAAGATAATTCAAGTGATGATTTCCATTGAAACTGGAACACAATTTGGTAGCAAAATTCATAACATGCCTTTAAGGCCTTTATTTTGGTGATTCAATAAATAGCTTGTATTTTTTTTTAATTTTGCTAGTGGGACTATGCTTTTTCATTATTAGCATTAAAGTATAAATAAAATTCTTCTATTGACTTTACTAGTATTTTACCCAATAAAGTTTTTTTTTACACTTCACATCCTTTATAGTATTTTTAATTTAAAATTTCTTCTGGCACTTTTTACATTAAAGTTAATAAAATACACTCAGTAGACAGTTACTACTAGTTCATGTACTTTGGGTTCTCAAAACTGAAACTATAGGGGGTGGCTAGGTGGCGCAGTGAATAGAGCGCCAGCCCTGGAGTCAGAAGGACCTGAGTTCGGAGCCAGCCTCTGACACTTAATCCACACAAACAAAAACCTAGCCACGTAACCTTGGGCAAGTTACTTAACCCCAATTGCCCTAAAGGTGTGGCTAGGTGGCGCAGTGAGTAAGAGCGCCGGCCTCAGAGTTGGGATGACCTGAGATCAGATCCAGCCTCAGAAAATGAGCACCCACGCATAAATAATGACTAGCCCTGTAACCTTGAGCAAGTTACTTAACCCCAATTGCTTTAAAAAACAACAACAACAACAAAAAAAAAAAAACCAAAAACTGAAACTATAGTTCTTGAGCACCCAGTCAAGCAGAGCACATAATTGGCTGAAAACAAAGATGCATGATGAGCTGCCACAGTAAACAATAAAATATCTTCCCCAATAGCCAGTAGCACTCTCTCCCACAAGTATACACATCATCAGTGGAAAGAGTAGGCACACACAGGGAACATAAAGAGAAACACACACAGAGAATATGGGTAAGAACGATGCTGTGTAGTGAGGCACACATGTGGCCAACTCACTTGTTTGCTTCTGCAAGGTTGCTGATATCTTCTGGCAGAATCATGACACCACTCCCTTTGACTTATGTTCTCTCCTTGATACCACCTCACTATTCTCCACAGAACAACTTTGATGGACTTTATTCTGCTGAATGCACTCATGGATTTATGCTCTATCAGAAGAGATATATATGTATGTGTACATGTATACAGTCATAATGATACACATATATTTATATGCATATGTGTACATATGCATATACATATGTAATAATGCACAAAATAACACAAGATAATTTAGAGAAAATATACTAACAGCTGGAGATGATGAACAGTGACATGTAGAAGGTGGTACCTGTGCTGAATTTTGAGAGAAAGAAGCGGGGTGGCTTGGCGGTGCAGTGAATAGAACACCAGCCCTGGAGTCAGGAGGACCTGAGTTCAAATCTGGCCTCAGACACTTACCACAAAAAACTAGCTGTGTGACCTTGGGCAAGTCACTTAACCCCAATTGCCCTATCTTCCCCCTACAAAAGGAAAAATAAAAGGAGAAAGAATGGATTATGAGAGAAGATAAGCCAGAAAAAGCATAAACGGGATGTGATGTCCATATGGCAAGTAACACAATTTTAAAAGCATCAAGGGATCAATTTTCAAGATATTTATGTGAGGAGAAAATACTGAATCTTTTAAGAAATCATGAATAGAGTATTACTCCCTGAAAAAAAGTGACCTAGAAGATATGAGTAAACTATCCATATGTTTGCTTATTTTCTCATCTCAATGTCTACTCTCCTGAGAAGGATGACCTTGGTAAGTATATGAGAAAGGAGCAGGGTTTTCCACAGATCACACTTGTACCATCATACAAATGACTAAATTATGTAAGGTATTATATAAGACATACATAAGCTATATGTTGAGAGAGCTAGAGGAAGCATAAGATAAGAGTACCAGGCCTGGAGTTAGGAAGACTTAAATTAAAATCTAGCCTCAGACATTAGTTGTGCAACCTTGGACAAGTCATTTGCACTTTTTAAATTTCAGTTTTCTCACACATAAAATGAGAATAATAATAGAACACACTTTACAGACTCATTGTGAGGATCACTTGAGATACTAATTGGAAAGTGCTTAGCACAGTGGCTGGAATATAGTAGGCACTATATAAATGAAATTATTGTTGTTAATACACGATCCAATTGTGTTTATATTTTTTATTTTATATACATGTGAATAGTTTACTTAGAAGCACAAGAAACAATCTTAACCACTCTCCTCTATGAACTGTCATAAATGTATATGTCTATGTATGGATCTCTGTAACATCTGTAACACTGAAGAAAGGATGGTCCAAATATTGTCAATAGCAAGAAAACAAAGAGATACGTGCTTGTAGAAGTTGTTCAAAACTATCAAGGAAGATATCTTTTGAAAAGCCAACATGTAAGAGATGCCATGGTCCTTTAGTTACTCCACTGCATGGATTGCATCAGACCTTAGAAAACTCCAGTGAACTCCATGACCACTCAAAGAAAATCAATTCCCATCCATTGTTCTACTTATGAAATGAAGCTGGATAAGCACTTATTGAGTTAAGTCTCACAGTAAATAGACAGGGATTTGAAACGAAAAATGAGTATTGGAAGATTCTAAAAAAAGAATATTCCAGAAGTGTGTGTATGTGTGCAGACATATGCATGAACACATATATATGTTATTATACTGTATGTAATACACACACAAGACTTTTCATGATATTTAACTGTTGTTCCCTGACAGAAAACCCTGTCTTTAAAGTATCTGTATTCCTATAATGATCCAACATGTCTGAGAATTGTGAAAAAACACAATCTCTAAAGGATCAAACTTAGAGTTGAACCAAAGGTCAAGAGAGAAACACATGGTGGGTAATGATATATATAAAGACAAGTGGTATAAAATATGTCATGGAATAAATGTGTGCTCAAAAACAAGTCAGGCTAATCATGGAGAGAGAGTAATAGGTAATAGATAGCCAGCTCAAGTCCTGCACTGATACTCCCAGAATACATACATATATATATATATATATACACACACAATACATATATATATATATATACATATACATACCCATATATATGCATATTATTTATGTTGTATGCATTTGTGTTGTGTTATATATATATTATATATAATATATGTATGTGTGTATATAATTTTTGTCTCTAGTGTTATTGTTAAGTCATTTCAATCTTGCCCAAGAGGCAAAGATATGGAAGTGCTTCACTATTTCCTTCTCCAGTTCATTTTACAGAAGAGGAAACTGAAGCAAATAGGGTTAACTGATTTGCCCAGAGTCACGTAGCTAGTAAGTGTCTAAGGCCAGATTTGACTTGAGGATCCAATGATTTGGACAGTACTATCCAAATTTTCCTCTTACGATATTAAGAACTCATCTGTTAGACTCACTCAGCTGTATAGTCCTGGCAACATTTATTTATTTATCTACTTATATTGCGGGGAAGTCTTCTGTTGTTCATTCCAGACATCGAATGGTCACTCTAATCAAGGACTCTTTTACCTTGCATTACTTTAGCATGGGAAGTAATGTTGCAAACATAATTTTGCCAGAGATTGTGATGAGAATCCCAGCACACTTGGAACACAATAGTTTCACAATAAATAAGATAATTCAAGTGATAATTTACATTGAAACTGGAGAGAAGGAAGGGATTGTGAGAGAAGATAAGCCAGAAAAAGCATAAACAGGATGTGATGTTCATGTGGCAAGTAACACAACTTTGAAAACATCAAGGGATCAGACCTGACTCCAGACCTGGCACTCTATACACTGTGCCACCTAGCTGCTGTATGTATGGATGTGCAGTTGGAGGGATGGATGTATATATGCACGTATATGTGTATAAATACTTATTTATACTTATATATGTGTGTAGATAGATAGATAGATAGATAGATAGATAGATAGATAGATTGATAGACAGATTCAAGATTATTATAAAGGAGTAGGGGAGTGGCTAGGTGGCGCAGTGAGTAGAGTGCCGGCCCTGGAATCAGAAGGACCTGAGTTCAGATCCGGCCTCAGACACTTAACACACACAAACAAAAACCTAGCCGTGTGACCTTGGGCAAGTTACTTAACCCCAATTGCCCTCCAAAAAAAAAAGAGTAGGGCCTTCCTGTGTGCCCAGACTGAGATGTAGTATGAGGTAAAGAATGCTAAACTTGAGCTTAGAGGAGTGGAGTTTGAGCCTCATATCCAGCGCTTACAAACTCTGACTTTCGGTAAGTCATTGCAACTCTGAAACTTGCAATTTCCTCATCTACAAAACTATATTAATATATGTGTTTTACATACTTAACAGGGTTGTTATGAGTATAAAATTAATGGATTGGGAATCTAATTTGTTTGTCTCAGTATGTATGCTAATATATATGCATATATATTTATATTCATACATATATACACATCATATATAACCATATGGATGCATGTGCACATATATGTATATGTTATTATTGTTGTTCAGTCAGTGGAATCTGATTCTTTGTGACTACAATTGGGGTTTTCTTGGCAAAGATACTGGAGTGGCTTGTCATTTCCTTTTCTCACTTCGTTTACAGATTAGAAACTGAGGCAGAGTGAAATGATGTGCCCAGGGTCACACAGCTAGTAAGAATTTGAGGCTAGATTTTAACTTGTAAAGATGAGTCTTCCTGACTTCAAGTCCAGTACTTTATCCACCATGCTACCTAGTTGCCCTATATATACACATATGCACAAATATGTACGTGTATATATGCACTTATATGTATTGTATATATTCACATAAATGCATATATATATAATGATAATAATAGATAATATTTATATAATTGACACATACTATCTATATAGCTAACATATATATATATTATATGTCAGACATTTTGCTAAGCACTTTACAATTATTATCTTATTTGATCCTCAAAACAATCATGAAAGAAAGGTGCTATTATTATCCCCATTTTATAGATGAGAGAACAGTGAATTGCTGGGATCACACATCTAGTAAGCATCTGAGGCCAGATTTGAATTTGAGTCTTACTACTACAACACAACATGAGTGGGTATAGACAAAGGCATTTGATAAGTAGATATGCTTTAGTTATTAACTATATCATTCATCATAGGCAATTCTTTTGCTGATGAAATTCCAAATCCATTAAATTATGTGCTCACAACAACACCATTAAGTATGTAGTATTTAATTAGCATTAATACATTTTGTAGATGAGGAAATCCTAGGTCTCCAAGTATCAGTGCCAAAAGTCACAGAGATTGTAAGTGCTGGATGCCAAGCTCCAAACCTCATATTCTCAGTTCAAGTCTGGCATTTGTTATCTTATACCATAGCTTAGTCTAGGTACACAGAGAGGTACTGCTTTTTCCCAGCAAATCCACATCACTACCATAACTTATCATCTTTGTCTAGTCAAGGGCCTAGAATCTGGCCACATTATTCTGCCAACTTTTTCTTTGTGCCACTTAAGACTTGCTAGAGAGATGTTCTATTGTTAAAACAGCATCAGCTCCCTGCCTCAGAAGTCAGGATAAAACTTTGTGAAAGAGCATGGAAAACCCAAACCAGAATTAACCTTAGTGAAACTAGTTCTTCTTCTTTTTTTTTTAAGCAATTGGGGTTAAGTAACTTGCTCAAGGTTACACGGCTAGTCATTATTTATGTGTGGGTGCTCATTTTCTGAGGCCGGATTTGATCTCGGGTCATCCCAACTCCGAGGCCGGTGCTCTTACTCACTGCGCCACCTAGCCAGGGCAATTGGGGTTAAGTAACTTGCCCAAGGTCACATGGCTAGGTTTTTGTTTGTGTGGGTTAAGTGTCTGAAGCCGGTTCCGAACTCAGGTCCTTCTGACTCCAGGGCCGGCACTCTACTCACTGCACCACCTAGCCGCCCCAGAAACTAGTTCTACTTAAGAAGCACCCAATATATTTCAAATTGATGCCTTGTTACTTCCCAGTTATTTGGAAGAAGGTATAATTACGTGCCCCCCTCTATGCCATCAACAAGCAGAATAGTACAGGAATTGTTGAGATAGAGAAGATAGTTTTTTCTGTTGATAGGACTTTCTGCTCTCCAAACTGGTCTTTTTAAAAGGGAGTAGCATTTCTTAATAATTGCCAAATATAACCCAGTGTGTAAGATGCAGTAGATGTGATTTTGCCTTAAACTGTCAGTCTAGATGTTTTTCCCTTTTTATCTCTCTCCTGCCCAAGATCAGTCACAGTTCTTTCCTTCTTTCAATGCTTCATCTGAAATTGGTAAGCCATGAGACCTTATGTCCAATAGGCAAACTCAACAGTCTTGAGAGAGGTATCAATTTGTAATCTAATTCCCTCCTTTCTGTGGGTATACCCATGTGTCTACATCAAAGGGTTGAAAATTTAGTGCTAGAAAAAGCCTTAGAGGTTATTTTTTCTTATTTTCTAACACTGAGAAAACCAAGGTCTAACATTCACATCACACATATAATAAATGGCCAAGTTGGAATTTGAATACAAATCTTCTGATTCAAAATTATATTATTACCTTATAGAGGTGTTTCTGATACCTTTGATGTATTTTCTTATAACTTTTGATTTTTTAAAATTTATTTTGCATGTTTATATTAGAAAAATTCCCCAAAGTCCATGTGTTTTCAAACCTTCTTTAAATATACCTCTTCCTAGTTTTCTTCTGCACTATAATTATCTTTCTTTTATCTTTTTTCTTTGGGTCTCTCTCAAAAAGTCATGTCTATTTTATTGAATGAGATTTATTTTACATCAGTGTCTGAAAAGTTCAGTTGCTAAAAGACCTAGAATTTCTGTCTGAGAATGAGGCTTCCATCACTTCCATATCCCTCACAGAATAGTGCTGATATTTTTCTGTCAGGGCACAGGACTTTAAAAAAAATTCAACTACTGTTTAGACATTTACATTGATGAAGATAGGCAACTGTCCTGATTGCACCATACATACCTATGTTTGCCTTAGGGACATGGTGCAGTGTAGTGGATGGCACACTTGAGTGAGAATTAGGAGACCCGTGTTACAGTCCTTGGGGTGTCATTGACTATGTGACTTGTTTTCTTGTTTTGATCCTAGAGGTAGTTTATAAACACTGGAGTTTATTTAGCAATGGAAGGTGATGGCCAGACCTATGCTTTAAATAAATCACTTTGACTGCTATGTGGATGTTGAATTAGACTACTGCAATAGATGTAAATTAGTAGGGTAGAAATGTAATTGGAGATAAGGGGAATTCCATGAGAGAAGTTGAAGTATTATTGACAACATTTGGCAACTAAACAAATATGTAGAGTGAGGGGAAATAAAGGATTGAGGATTACACTGAAGTTGCAAACTTGAGTGACTAGAAGAGTGGTAGTGCTCTAAAAAATGAAGAAATTAGGGAAAGAGGGTTTGAAGGAAAGGAAACAAGTTCTGCTTTGGATAGCTTTGTCTGGGATAGGTACAGGACATTCAGTTAAAATGCCCATCACCAGACGACTATCTGGTGATGCAGAACTTTCTTCTGTTTTATAGGATTTAAGGAGGTCTGTGACCTTGTTCACTTCTGTTGGTTTTGAAAATGGAGGAAAAAATAGGGAAAAGAATGTACTAGGAGAAATGAGAAAGAATGGTAAGGGATTTGTTATCTCATGTAATTGAGATAGGTTAGAATAAGAGTAAGCAACACAGAAAAAATGGGAAAGGCAGAAATATGAATTTCATTCATATATGAGCTGGACAACAGAGGGTTAAACACAAAGAGGCTTTGACATAAAATACATTTAAATAATTGAAGAAATAGGTAGAGAAAAGGAGAGTGAGGAGTGGTAGATTTGAAGCAAACCAAACTTTGGTGGGTGCATCATAAAAGAAGGAATAAAAAGAGGAGGGAAATGGTAAAAAATTAGAGATCAGAGGCTATGCTAGATAGACAGGAAAAGGGACAAAGGAGTAGGGGAAAAGTGCTTCAATTAAAGATATCAAAGTTTGATCAAATTCTTTCTCTTTTTCCACATCCTCCTTCTTTGCAAAGCGTGGTGGTGGTGGTGATCAGAAGTTTAAAAAAAGAGGAATAATTATTAGAGAATAAGATGGAAGGAAAAATACAATTAGTAGTCATAGCCTTGAATGTGAATGGGATGAGCTCATCAATAAAAGAGAGGAGGGTAGCGCAATGGATTCAAAAGCAGTATCCAACAGCATGTTTACAAGAAACACATTGCAAGCACAAAGAATCACAAAGAGTAAAAATTGGAATTTGGGGAGGGGAAAGAGTATAATTTATGCTATAGGATTTTTTTAATCAAAGGTATTAATCATGATCTTAAGCAAGACAATATTAAATTAGATAATAAAATTGATATAGAAGTAAATTTTTACTTTTAAGGGCAACCTGGATAATGAAACAATGCCAATATTAATGCATATGCTTTGAATAGTATGATATCTAAATATTAAAAGTAAAAGTTAATTGCATTAAGAGGACGCATGGATAATATAACTTTCATAGCTAGGACTTCAATGTGTCTGTTTCTGAACTAGAAAAATATAATTAAAAAATAAACAAGAAAGAAGTAAAGGACCTGAATTTTAGAAAAAGGTATATATCATTTGTGATTCCTGAAAGAGAATAGAAAAGAATATAAATATTTCTCAGCTATGCTTGGCACTTCTATAAAAATTAACATGTATATGTCCACAAAAACCCCATAAACAAATTTGCAAAAGCATAAATGTTAAACAGATACATTACTGACTATAATATAATAAAAATTACTCTCAGTAAATATCCTTTAAATAAAAGATTCCATGTTAATATTTTTAAAAAATGAGCATTAGCCTCAAAAGAATATTTAAATAATTTAATCTTTCAAATATACATATATGAAAAAAATTACAGAAACAAAAAATCATCAGAAAAAAATGACAGTTATAAGGTAACAAACAAAATCATTTGTAATTTAGTCAAACTAATAGAAAATGTACTTCACTAAGCATTTTTGGTAACAAAAAGGAAGAAAAAACAGTTTAATTTGTATATACAATTGTTTAAAAAACTGGAAAAACAACAAATAAAAAAACTTTAAACACAAACAACAGAAATCTAACTATTAAAAAAGAGATAAACAAAACTGAAAACAAAATTAATAAATTGATTGATAAAACTAAGAGTCTTTTCAGTTTAAAAGCTAGTAAAATAGATAAATTTGAATAATTTGACTTAGAAAGAAAGGAAAGCCACTTTTCCAGAATAAAAATAGAAAGGAAACTTACAATAAATAAAGAATGAGTAAAGACAATAATTTGAAAGTATTTTTCACAATTATGTACCTAAACCTGATAGTATATAAGATAAATATTTTTAAAATATATGAGACACATGAATGTAACAAGAAATTGAAAATTAGAATGACCCAATCTCAGTAAAATAAATTTAGCAGGTTACAAAAGAATTCCCAAAAGGGGGAAGTAACCCAGGACCAGACAGACTCATAAGTAAATCATATCAAATAATCAAAATACAATTACAGTACAAAGTACAACTACCGTTACATATAATGATTATAAAAATCATGAAATAAGCAATCCTATCAAAATCCTTCTTTAGGAAAAAATACGATTGTGGTATCAAAACAAAGGAGGGACAAAGTAGAGAAAGATTTCTTTAGACTAATCTCTCTGGTGAGTATAGAAACAAAAAATACAATATTATCAAAGAGCTAAAACATTATATCAAAGAGATTATACCCCAACCCTATACTGAATTTATACTAGGAATAAAATATAGTTCTATATTACCAAAACTATAGAAATAATAATCAAATTAAAAATAAAACCACAATAAGCTCATGATTATAGCAATAAAAATGCAGAGATATACTTTTCATAAAATACATAATTTCTTATGTTAAGGCTTTATAAAATATAGGAATTAATGGATCATTCCTTAAAATGGTAACTAGTATCTATCTAAAATTCAAAGCTAGAATGATTTGTAAGGAAGAAATACTTGAAGCCTTTTCAGTAAGATCAAAGGTAAATAAAAAATATTGATTCTCACAGTTCAAGATAAATTAAACAAGTAAAGCAAAAGAAAGAAAATTGCATATATATGTATGCATGTATGTATGTATATATACATATTTTCCCTTTTTCCATCCAATTCAGGAATGCCTTTAACAACATTTCTGGAAAGGGGCTCTTTCTCTGATGCTTGGATGCTTCCTGTAACAGAGAACTCACTTCCCTTCATGGTTGTCTATCCTGTTCTATTCTTGGGCAAATATAAATATCATAAATTAGAATTCTGATATTTCTCCTTACTACTCTGATATATTCTACATACTGAGGGCACTTGACAAAAATTAAAAAAAAAGAAAACTGTGTTATAACATCTAAATCTCTTTCTGTGAACTTCACTTTAAAAAAAAGTATGCTGTATACTTGCTGCACAAGTTGTTGTGAGGCTGAAATTAGATATATTTTTAAAAGTGTTTTTTTTTTACAATTTAATACACTATAATTAGTCACTAGTGACCTCCTTCTCAAAACATCTTTTATTTATCTACTATACAGAAATGTATACGCACATAAACGCAGTGTACTTCAAGCCTTAATGTAAGTTTAATCAATCTCTCTCTGCACATCTTATTTATTCATTTTATATACATGATGTATATTTTTATATAAATTTTTGTCTTCATTTAAATTTAAGCTCTTTGTGACTACTTTGTTTTAGTCTTTGAACTTAAATCTTTGTGGTCTGGCACAGTTATGTCTTTAATAAATTATTTTTGATTGATTAACATTTATGTAGAGAAAAGGGTTTGGTTGGCATAGGGAGATCCCAAGTAACGAAGCTCTTACTAATAATGCATTTCATCACCTTCTCTGCAACTTACAGACTTGAAAGGTTGCCAAGAGCACATAACTTGCTCAGGGTCTGAGACCCAGGATGTGTCAAAGGCAAGACTTGGGCCCAGGTTTTCCTGCCTACAATGTCAAATCTATTCCCTATACCATGCTACTTTTGCATTTTTATACAGCATTTTAAATACATGATCTCATTTGGAACTCTTTAACTATAACTGTGAGGCATTTGGAGCAAGTATTGGTGGACACATTTTATAAATGAGGAAACTGAAGCCAGGAGGAAGTTAATGACTTGTTCAAGGTCACAAAGTTAGTAAGTGGTAGATCCAGTACTAAACATTTGGCTTTTTTCCTATCTATGGCTAACAAAATAATGAGTCTTATATACATCTATAATGACCTTTCATAGAGATGTATATGTAGATAGGTGACCAATGCCCATTTTTATATAAAATAGCAATTATCTAACTTGATGTTTATGTAGTTTCTTTCCTAATACATTTGCTATTTAACTGGGAGGGGGGTATATTTATGTCAGGTGCCTCAGTGAGGCTGAGATAAAGCCTACCAAATCTTGACTTAAAACAAATACATGCCATCCATCAGCCAATGCCTTCCATCACAAATTTATTTTGACATATTGTACTTCTAATATCAAGCATTTGGGAATATGGCTTTTTCTGTTTATGTTATGTATGTATGCTAGTCTAATGTCAGAAAAAGTTGTGAGTAATGATGCTGCAAATTGAAGTCATCTGTTTTTTCTGCATGCCTGCTCAGAGCAAGCAACTGCAAAGGAATTTCTCCCATGTTGCTTTGCCAATGACCTTAACCCCAGGAGGATGATTCTTCAAAGAGAGTTACCAGATCCTTTGAGACAAGAGTTGTATCTATGGTTTGTCTATATCTTGGTCCTCTGTTCAGGATTGTTTATTGTTGTTCTCCAGAAAATTCATGTCTTTGTTCAGATGTTCCCTTATTCTTAAATCTACTAAGGTTGGTCTGGAGTAAATCAAGAAAATAATTCATTTTGCTCTAGCATTGCGATCAGTTCTTTGAGCACAAATTGAAACCAAAAGTTTATGTGTCCCTTAGCATTAAAATTAAGAAAATTGTGGGTAGGCATGGAATACCCGTGAGTCCAGAAATAAGGTTGTTTCATAATCTACTATAATCTCCATAAGCAAAGGATATTGCAATCAAATTCACATCACCATTTCCCTAGAAATGTTTTTTTCCTATAAAAGTTCTTAATAAAATCAATTTTGTCACCTTATTCTTCAGACTTATGAATTCACATATTACTGTTCCTTTATATATCAACATTTTTTAAAATTAATATTATTATAACACATTACAGAATACCACTCTCCATTAGGTGAAAATCCCTGTGACATTTCTAGAAATATTTGTCAAACATATATTTCTCTATTCTTTTTCTTTCTTTCTCTTGTTCTACATATGTATGCATGTATGTATGTATTATGTATCTATCTATCTACCTATCAGTCATCTATCTACATATTTATAAACCTGTATATAAATGCAGATTTAAGCTCCATGATATGAGAATTCATGACTTATCTAAGTATTTTCATCCAATACAGTGCTATTTACTCAGAAGGTAATTAATATATGTTCATTGCTACATTGAATTGAGGACATCAATTGTTTTACAATAAATTTATGAATTAAAAAAAATTCTGAAAATTACCAGAGTAGAATAGGTCCTGGAATAACAGGTAGGTTAATGGAGTATATTCTAAAAAAAAAAACAATTTGTAGAAACACTGGAAAATAGGGATTTTGCCCTTAAGTTTATGTATTTTCCAATATAAACATTAACATTTCTGTCCATTTCATTTAAAGTGATATTTGGGATCTTGCTTCAAGAGTGTCAAACCACTTGAAGGAATTCTTAGTAGCCTCTAAAGTTGCCCACATTTTAAATGTATTTTAATGTAAAAAATGTTTCTACTATTTGAAATTTTTTTTCTTTCAAATCAATTCAATTCAATCAGCACTTACTAAGCACCTAATTCATTCAAGACACTTGATCTGCAAAAACTGCTTCCTCAGGGACACAAACTGAAAGAAAAGGTTAAAGCATAATTTTAAACAAAGTGTTTAAAGTAAACTTTTCAGTGGCATATAGTAGCATTGGAAGGGCATTGCCAACATATCTGGCTCTTTCTGGATGATTACGATTGTTAGTATTACAATATAATTCCTTGACATTTTGTCTTTTGGAAGTTTCTTTCCAGAAGGGCTTGATAGTTATAAGGGAAAGTTTAGCATCACATGTTATTTGAATATGTACTTACTTGCAGTAGAATATGCAAAATATTTATATTATTTTTACTTGAAATATTTCCTTTTTTTAAAAACCTTTGTCCATCTTCTGCTTTTACTACCTCTAATAAAGAGGGTTCTACAATCTCCACAGATAAAGACAAATTCACAGGATACAAGACCAAAAGGCAGAGTTTCCCAGACTTTACTCTCTCCCCCCAAGGATATTAATGTTATCTATTTCTTCTAACCCTACAGAAATGCCTAACTGACCCTTAGGACAATTTTCCTCTCTTCTGGGCCAGGCTTGACTTAGACTAGTCCAGTGGTTCAGGCTCAGGAATCAATTTAACAGGAAGTGGGTGGACTTAATAGAAGCTGTGATATAACATGGGATCAGTTAAACACACTCTCCTTTAAGTCCACAGAGAGAAAATAATCATGTTGGAAAAGTTTATTGACCCACAGGACAAAGAGACTCCCATTAAGTGTGAGGAATACTTTTTGGATCATTGTTTTTATACCGTAGTTGACTGAGGAACTGTCTCAATGACTGGAACCCTGGTCTTTTTGACCAATAAAATCTCAAGGACAGCTTTACCACTTTAGGGGAAATTAGCCTAGTCTAAATTACATAAGGAGACGCTAGGTGGTGCAGTGGATAGATCACAATGCCTGGAGTCAGGATAACCCAGAGTTCAAATTTGTCCTCAGACACTTACTAGCTCTATCACCCGCTGTTTGCCTAAGTTTCCTCACCTGTAATACAAATTAAGGAGGATGTGGCAAATCATTCCAATATCTCTGTCAAGAAAACCCCAAATATAGCCACAAATTGGACACAACAGAAAAGTCTCACCACCAACAACAAAATTGTTGGACTTTTATATGTATTTGTTTCTACTTTGCCCTCAAATCCAAATATTCATGCCTTAGTAACTCAGGATGATTTTACTTTGTAATGGTAAGGAAAGATCTGAATTCTGTCACCAACACTGATATTTAGTGAGGTCCAGAAGTATGTGTTTGCCTCTCTTTGCAACTTTATAACTTAACAGTGCCTGGCACATAGTAAGTGCTTTTTGATGAACTGACTGACAACCTCATTG
Source organism: Gymnobelideus leadbeateri (assembly GCA_011680675.1). Classification (NCBI taxonomy): domain Eukaryota; kingdom Metazoa; phylum Chordata; class Mammalia; order Diprotodontia; family Petauridae; genus Gymnobelideus; species Gymnobelideus leadbeateri. The sequence goes on along the minus strand of WOXC01005830.1, from coordinate 797,117 downwards.
CTTTTATTTATTCTGCAATACATGGATAAAAATAACTGCTCTCCCTCATTGGGTTGTTTAAGGATAACATCAGATAATACCTACTTTGAAACTATTAATTTTAAGGTGCTATTCAAACAAGAAGTGGCATTATTATTGTTGTTGTTACTTGAATTATCCATATGAAGCTCAATTAAAAACAGTACAGACATTTGTGGTGATACACACATGTAATCCCAATTTTTAAGCAGGCTGAGACTGGGAGATGTCTTTAGTTCATGAGTACTGAACTGTAGTTGTCTAAGTTTATTGCTTGTGGTTAACAGGACTATGGAACTCTTAGTTGCCTAATGAGGGGCAAGTCAGTCTAGGTCAAAAAGTGAAGTAGATCAAAGTTCTCATGACCACAGGTAGTGGCATTGGCTCATGAATAACTCCTGTCCTTTCAACTTCCAAGAGATGGAAGATCCAAAAAGATAAAGGTGAAGGAGAAGAGAAGGAGAAAGAAAAGAAGGAGGAGAAGGAGGAGGAGGAGGAGGAGGAGGAGGAGGAGGAGGAGGAGAAGGAGGAGGAGGAGGAGGAGGAGGAGGAAGAGAAGGAGGACAAGGACGAGGAGGACAAGGAGGAGGGAGAGAAGAGAAGAGAAGAGAAGAGAAGAGAAGAGAAGAGAAGAGAAGAGAAGAGAAGAGAAGAGAAGAGAAGAGAAGAGAAGAGAAGAGAAGAGAAAAGGCAACAGAAACAACAACAGCAATACCTGAGATTTGGCAGCATTAACTAAGAAATACACCCTATTCTAGTATATGTATCTTCAAAATTTGAGTACAAATTTATTTTTGCACTTCCTTTTATTTTCCTTGAAATGAATATGGTTGAAATATAACATATTTCAGAAATAGATCCTAATATCTCCACCAGTGATTATTATTATAAATGTTTCTTTCAGGAGGTGGTACTATATCTTCAGACTGAAGCTCCATATATCATTATCAGATGATACAGCACATCATCTGTCTACTGTGTCATATGCTGACTCGTTTCCTGAATTTTGTAAAAGTATATTTCAGGGGCGGCTAGGTGGCGCAGTGAATAGAGCGCCGGCCCTGGAATCAGAAGGACCTGAGTTCGGAGCCGGCCTCCGACACTTAATCCATACAAAACAAAAACCTAGCCGTGTAACCTTGGGCAAGTTACTTAACCCCAATTGCCCTAAAGGGGCGGCTAGGTGGCGCAGTGAGTAAGAGCGCCGGCCTCGGAGTTGGGATGACCCGAGATCAGATCCGGCCTCAGAAAATGAGCACCCACGCATAAATCAAATGACTAGCCATGTAACCTTGAGCAAGTTACTTAACCCCAATTGCTTTAAAAAAAAAAATAAATAAAAGTATATTTCAATACAAAATTCCTTAATGGATCTTTTTTCTTCGACTTGTGCCATATTATTGCTTTCAGTCTGTCATTGTTCAATGGATGCTAATTTTCAGGGAGATGTATGAGAATGTATGTAATAATTATACAAATATATAATTATATTACAATGTTATATATACATACATATAATATGTATTATATTATATATACATATATGTACACACAGATGTGTGTGTGTGTATGTGTGTGTGTAATAAAGGAGACAGTGATTTATTTGGTCTGCAAGAACATACTTAAGTTTTCATTTACTTGACAAATATTGGAGGATGTTCAAGTAAGAACAGGCAATATCAAATTTATGAGGAAAAATCTAGGTTCATTGAAATTGTTCATTTTTAAATTAGCTCCCTAATGAATGAGACAGGAAATATCAGTGCACGTTACATGCCATGAGTTGTCATTTGTAAATGCCATTGATGAGAAATTCTTCCTGCAATAAAATATTGATTTTGTCAGTCATAATGACTTAAAGAACACGAAATGTAAGCATAAGAATGTATGTGTCTGTTTTTGCTGCTGAAGTAGCTAAATTCATTATATCTAGTGCTGGGAGAGAAAAAAAAGAAATATATCACTAAAAGATATCAGCATTGCATTAGTTGTATTTAGAGCCAGGAAGACCTGCATTTTAGTTCTATCTCTGACAAATATTGGCTATATGATTATCTTGGGCAAGACACTTAGAATTTTGGTTCTCCAAACAACTCTCTAAGTCTCCAAGTTGGAGAGAAGATGCTTTTTTTAAATTTAAATTTATTTATTTACTTTTAGTTCGCAACATTCAGTTCCACAATCCCTTGAGTTTCAAATTTCTCCCTCTCCCTCTCTGCCCTGCCCCCATCCCATTCCCAATGGTGGCATGCAATTAAATATAGGGTTTCTAAATACCTTCACATTAAACACTAGTCAAGTTGTAGAGAAGGATTATAAGCAATGGAGTTAACAGTGAGAAAGAAGAAACAAAACAAACAAAAAATGAGAGCAACTAGTCTGGTTCAATCTGCATTCAGACTCCGTAGTTCTTTCTCTGCATGTGGATATCACTTTCTATCACAAGTCTTTTGGAGTGGTCTTGTAACCTTGCATCGCTGACAGGAGCCCAGCCTATCCAAGTTAGTCATCACACATACTACATGTCTGTAATTATGTATAAATGTCTCCTGCTTCTGCTCTTCTCACTCAACATCAGTATATATAATTCTCTCCAAGTTATTATGAAGTCTGTCTGCTCCTCATTTCTTATAGCACAATAGTATTCCATCCCATTAATAAACAACAGCTTGTTTAGAGATTCCCCAATCGATGTGTATCCCCTTGATTTCCAACTCTTTGCCACCACAAAAAGAGCAGCTAAAATATTTTCAGACATACAGGTCCTTTACTCACTTCTATGATTTCTTTGGGATACAACCCCAGAAGTGGCATTGTTGGATCAAAGGGTATGCACTTATTTATAGTCCATTGGGCATAGTTCCAGATTGCCCTCCAGAATGGTTGAATCAGTTCACAACTCCACCAACAATGCATTGGTGTTCTAATTTTTCACATCCTCTGCACCATTTATCATTTTCCTCTTTTGTCATCTTAGTCAATCTTAACAGGAGAGATATAGTACCTCAGATTTGTTTTGATTTGCATTTCTCTAATCACTGGTGATTTAGAGCATGTTTTCATATACTTATAAATATCTTTAATTTCTTCCTCTGAAAACTTCCTCTTCATTCCTTTGACCATTTATCAGTTGGGGAATGGCTTGTATAGTTATAGATTTGACTCAATTCTCTGCATATTTTAGAAATAAGACCTTAATCAGAGACACTGGTTGTAAAAATTCTTTCCCAATTTTCCACTTCCTTCTTAATCTTGGTTATATTGGCTTTATTTGTACAGAAGTTTTTCAATTTAATGTAATCAAAGTTATAGATTTTTGCATTTTGTAATGTTCTCTAACCCTTGTTTAGTCATAAAATCTTTCCTTCTCCATAAACCTGACATATATACTATTCTTTGCTCTCCCAGATTGCTTACAGTATCAGCCTTTATACCTAGATGATGCACGCATTTAGATTTGATTTTGGTATACAATGTAAGAAATTGGCCCATGCCCAATTTCTGCCATACTATTTTCCAGTTTTCCCAGCAATTTTTGTCAAATAGTGAGTCCTTATCCCAAAAGCTGGGGTCTTTGGGTTTATCAAACAGTAAATTACTATAGTAATTGACTGCAGTGTCTCATTCACCTAATCTTTTTCACTGATCCACCTCTCTATTCCTCACCCAGTAACAAGCAGTTTTGATGACTGCTGCTTGATAATGGAGATTAAAATCTGGTATGGCTAGGCTACCTTCCCAGCATTTCTTTTCATTAATTCCCTTGATATTCTGGACCTTTAGTTCCTTCAAATGAATTTTCTTACTAATTTTGCAACCTCTACAAAATAAGTTTTTTGGTAGATTGATTGACATGGCACTAAATATTTAATTTAATTTAGGTAAAATTGTCATTTTTGCTATATTGGCTCAACCTAGCCACATGTAACTGACATTTATCCAATTGGTTAAATCTGAATTTATTTGTGTGAAAAATATTTTGCAGTTGTGTTCATATAAGTCCTGGGTTTGTTTTGGAAGGTAGATTCCAAAATATTTTATCTATCTATCTATCTATCTATCTATCTATCTATTCATTTATTTATCCATTCATTTATTTGTTTATTAATTTATTTATTCATTCAAATGCTTTATTAACTTCTGTTTTACTTCATACATTTCCACTAGTTTTTATGTTACAAATTTTCTCCCCATTTTCCCCCTACCTACCTCCCCAAAATTGCAGTCCCCCAGGATATCCCCTCCTCTCATTTCCCAATTACAGCTAAAATAGTATTAATAATAGTATACACACACACACACACACACACACACACACACACACATATGTAAACATTTGGTTTTTAAAACTTTGAATTCCAAATTCAATCCCTTCCTCCCTTGTCACCCAGCCTTACTAGGAAGATAAGCAATTCAATATAATTTGTACATGTGTAGCTAATGCAACACATGTATTATCTTACCATAGTATACAATTTTATTGTTTTTTTAATTAACCCAGCTCTTAGTTTTATTTACTAATTCAATAATTTTCTTAATTTCAATTTTATTAATCTCTCCTTTCATTTTCAGCATTTCTAATTTAGTATTTAATTAAGGATTTTTAATTTGTTCTTTTTCTAACTCTTTCAATTGCATGTCCAATTTATTGACCTCCATTCTGCTCTTGATGCATCTCACAAATTTTGGTATGTTATCTCATTTTGGTCAATCTCTTGAATGAAGTTACTGATTTTTTCTATAATTTCTTGTTTGACCCACTCTTTTTTTTAGGATTAAATTATTTATTTTCCAATTAGTTTTTAGTCTTTCCTTTCATGGCCCTTTATTGCATATAATTTTTATTGAATCATGATATGAGAATGATGCATTTAATATCTGAATTTCTGCACTGAATTGTTATAGTTTTATGCCCTAGTACATGGTCAATTTTTGGGTATGTCCCAGTTACTGCTGAGAAGAAGGTATATTCTTTTTATCTCCATTCAATTTTCTCCAAATGTCTAGAGAAGATGCTTTTTGTGATGGTGATTAGATCTAGAAAAAGGTCATATTCCAAAGGAATGGAAAAATAAATTCTATAGTTTGCTAAAACATGCAAAGATAGAATATAAAATACATATATGTAAAAAACCTTAGTTATTCAATATTTAAGTTTTTTTTTAAAATCCATCACAATATATGCAAATATTAGAAGGGTGAAAGGAAACTATTGTATGACTTTTCAAACTATTTTCAGTGGAATACCTTTCTGAAGTGATGGCAAATCTGTTAGTTATCTGCCAAATAACTTTTCTATAACTGTATAGTCTGCATATTAAAACATGTGTTCTTTAAGATAATTCATGTTTCCTCTATAAAGTTAGAATATTCTGATGTAGCAGATAGGGAATTGGTTTTTGATTCTAGGCCTCTGACTGATACTGCCTATGAGATCTTAGAGAAATTATTTAACTTCCCAAATTCTGACAAAAACAATGACTTTTATACACAATACGGATACATACATTTTATAATATCAGCAAATGTAAGAGTCCAAGTTTATTACTATTCCAACTTTAACTCCTTCTCTCCCAGGAAATCAGAGGATGGGGAGGGTAAAAGGACATGGAAATATCAGTGCACATTACAAGGTGTGAGTTGTCATTTTTAAATGCCACTGATGGGAAATTCTTCCTGCAATAAAAAAATTGATTTTGTCCGTCATAATGACTTAAAGAACATGATACGTAAGTATAAGAATATATGTGTCTCTTTTTAACCATTACCCAATTTATTGATAGAGATTTGTTTCCAGTTCCTTGCTACAACAAAAAGTGCTGATTACTATATTTTTAATAAATGCTTTCCTTCTGTAGTTGACCATTTTAGTGGTTTCTTTCTAATAGTTCTATTAATGTGTCAAAGGGTGTGTATACAATTTAGTGACTTTGGGGAATATAACTCCAAATTGTTTTACAGGATTATTTTACCAATTTATAGCTCCACCTTCAATATATTAATTTATCTATCCTTCCATAACTCCTCCATCATTTGCCATTTTTGTCTTAAAAAAAAAATCTTTTCTGGTGGTTGTGAGTTGGGAGTCTCCTGAGTTATTTTAAGTCACAATTATCCTATTATCAGTTATTCCTCAACCTTTCTATATGACTGAACCACTTCATTTTTAAATCATACAACTCTGTGACAATATCCTTTATAGAATGGATACATGGATACTATTCAATTGTTCATTTATAATATGTTGCGGGGAGGTAGCGTTTTAGAGCCAATATGGCAGAGTGAAAGCAGGGTCTCACCTGAGTTCTCCCACAAATTCCGTCACATGCCTTTAGGAAGTGAATATGAACAAATTTTCAAGTGGCACAATCCACTGGGAGACAGTGTGTGGCAGATTTCGACCCCAGTGCAACATGGAATCTGTAGGGGAAGGATGTGTTGCACTGGGTCTGGGATCACAGAGCACACTGGCTGTACCAGAACAGACCTGATCATAGCAAATCAGGGGTGAGCCATGGCGTGTTGAATCACCCTTGGTAGTGGTGATTTCCAAACCTCTCAGTACAGCATGTGGGTCTGTTACAGTTGAGTGAGAGACAAGCATAGGGCACGTGGCAGTGGCAGCAGCTACTCCTGGGGCCATCAGCATACAGACTAAAAGTTTTAAAGTCACCTACTGAAGCTTTAGAGAGTCAAGATAGCAGAGTAAACCATTAGTGCTCTGCTCTCATTCCCCCCACCTCCTTGTTGACCTTGAAAAAGTAAGAGAATATTGACCCAGGAAAATTCCTGGAATAGTGGAACCAACAGAGGGGGCACAGTAGCCTTTTAGTGTCAGAAGGCTAGGGAAATTGATGGGAAGGGTCGCTCTTGTTGTAGCTAATGGAGACCAGTGCAGGATGGGAGGTGTCCCAGAAAGCACCACCTCAGCAGACCAGCAGGAGATCCTGAGTTTTTAGCAGGCTGGAGCCAGCAAGCACCAACACCAGGACTTCAGATATGGCTTTGCACAGCCAGGGCAACTGACAGACACCAGCATGGACAGGTATCCACCAGTGGCTGAACTTGCCTGTGTTTTAGTGCAGCCCTAGGGGAGGTGGAGACCTCCAATGGCAGACCATCCCTCTCCCACACTGTACTCTGTGAGCTCCAGTGTAACACCTGGGAAACTCAGGAAAACAAACAAACAAACAAACATCATCTGGCCTTGACTTTGGCACACACCAACCAGCTCCAGCTCAGCACCAGCATGGGACAGAGTCACCTGTGCCCCAGAAGGAGAGATCCACTTTAAAAGCCAGGAAATAGGCAATCACAATGAGAAAAAACCAAATTGGAAAAGCAAAGACCCTATGAATCTTACTATGAAGACAGGGAAGATCAAAATGCAAATTCAGAAGAGGACAGCATTGACACCATATCCACATCTAAAACCTCAGAAGGGAATATGAAATGATCTCAAGCCCAAAAAAGTATTCTTAAAAGAGCTCTAAAAGGATTTTAAAAGCCATATTAGAAAGGTAGAAGATAAATCAATCAATTATTTTTAAAATACAATTGACAAAATGGAAAAAAATTCACTGAAGAGAACAACTCATTAAAAATTAAATTTGGCCAAATGAATAAAGAGGTTCATAATCTAACTGGAGTAAAATAACTCCTTGAAAGTAAAAACTGAACAAATGGAAAAGAAGGTTTAAAAACTAACTGAGGGAAATCATGTACTAAAAATTAGAATTAGACAAATTGAAGCTAATGTCTCTACAAGGCATCAAGAATCAAACAAAATCTAAAGAATGAAAAGATAAAAGAAAATGCAAAATATCTCATTGGAAAAACAACTAACCTGGAAAATAAATTAAGAAGATATAATCTAAGAATGATTTATCTCCCAGAAAGCAAAAATGAAAAAAGAGCCTGGAGAGTATATTCCAAGAAATCATAAAAGAAAACTGCCTAAGGTCCTAGAACCAGAGGGTAAAATAGTCATTGAAAGAATTCATTGATCACCTCCTGAAAGAGATCCCAAATTGAAAATGCCGAGGAATGTTGCAAGCAAATTCCAGAATTATGAGGTCAAAGAGAAAATACTGCAAATAGCCAGAAAGAAGAAATTCATATATCATGGGACATCAGTCAGGATCACACAGGACCTCATAGCTTCTACATTAAAAGATTGGAGGGATTGGAGTAAGGTATTCCATAAAAGAAAAGTTTGGACTACAGCCAAGGATCAGTAGTCTTTCAGGCTAGGAGATGGACTTTCAAGGAAATAAGGGATTTCCAGACCTTCCTTATGAAAAGGCCAGAGTTCAGTGGAAAATCTGATCTTCAAATACAAGACTCAAGAGAGACATAAAAAGGTAAACAGGAAAAAAAAAGGAAAAAAAAATCTTTGTAATTAAATAAGAGCAAACTTTTTACATCCCTACAAGGGAGGATGATACTTTTAAAATTGAGAACTGCATATTTATTATGGTATTTAAAAGGGATAGACATAGAGGGTGTAAGTATAAATTAGTTGATGTGATGATAAAAAAAGTAATTAAGGCATAGAAAGGGACTGTAATGGGAGAAAAGGCAAGGAGAAGCAAAAAAGGGTGAATCATGTTGCATACTATGTACACTTAAAGAAATCATTGTATTTGACTAAATTAAAAAAAAAAAAACAACAACAACAGCAACCATACTTCCCATGACATAAATTCCATGATATATTCATAAAGCATCACTGGATAAGTATTTGTGTTAAAAAGGTGTTAAGATCTTTTGTTTTAGGGAGAAGCTTGAGGCCAATAAAACTGCACAGTTTCCTAAATTATATCTAGCCTTCTCTCTTTCCCCTTTCTAGATACAGTTTGCTATCCATATGTAGTATCTATTTAAAATATACATACTGTTGGATAAGTCTTGTGGGTGGACCATCATATCACACATATTTTAACTGGATAATAGTCATTCTAATCCATTTGGTTTTTCTCAAGGAGATAGGTCAAAGTCTTTTTTGTGGTTGTAGATATCACTTTAAAAATACTGCCAGTTTTGAAGGCTTGATGCAATCAACAAAATGTCAGGCATAAATAGAGCATCTGGATGATTTCACCATCTGTAGCAATTTTCTCTTCTGTTTGTACTCTGTGCTGAACATCTTCTGTGATGGTGTTAAACACCCTTGGTGAATTACATTTTCCTGTTTTGTTCTTTGTTTGGTACTACTGTTTGTACAAAGGTTATATTGCATAAGAGACACCTTGCTGGATGATAAACCTTTGGGTTGATATTTGATTTCTATGAAGTCAAATGATTTTTATGGTGTAAACTATAAAACCATGGGGTATTAAATTCTCTATAATATTTAGCTAGATTTGTGATTGTAAAGATGCAATTCATTGCAGATTATAATTTGAGAAAATCTGCTTATTTCGTCCTTGTACTTTCATGAAAGATATATTTTATTCCCCTGTAATGTCAAGCAAAGTAGTACTTTGCTGCTTTTTTCAGCTATCCAAGTGCCTTTGAGTCTCGCCTTTGATTGTGTCAACTCTGTTGGAAACAGTACACATTTGTGTGACCCTTAATAGACCTATGAGTGTTTGGAGACCTTCCCTGCCCTTAATAGGCCTAATGCCATCACATGGAGCCTACAGTGGGAAGAGCTGGCTGAAAGAGCAGAACAGGAAGGGTGGCACAGGAAGGGTAGAACAGGAAGGAGCAGAGCAGATAAAAGTTTGAGCACAAGCCGGGACACAGCAATACTGAGATGGAGAATATTTGTAATAGTGGCACTCTGTTTATCTATGTTGATTTCTCAGACAGAAGTCCTGTCTGTTGTTCTGTATTGGTTTCTCAGGTAGAAAGCAAATTAAGGTGATAATGCCATTAATGTGTGTAAATATTGTTGTATCCCTGTTGAGCGTTTTTTTTTTTTTTCCTAGAAAGAGAAACTGTGAAGAGCTTGGAGTAGAGTAGTCCCTGTTAACTGCTATATGGAACAGTAGTAGAGAGATGCCTATGTGTGAATCCAGGCAAGAGCTGGGAGTGGCCAGATCATGGAAGAGTAGCCATGGGGTTTGGAAGTCAGCCTTGAGTCAAGATAAAAGAGGTCTTTACTTGGGTACTCTGCATTGACTGATGAGATTGTAACTTATTGTTACCTATGGGTGGATGGTGTTTGTCCTCTCTGCTACTCCTTGTTTTTTGAAGTTTCAAATTCTATTCTTCCCTTTAGCCCTTCTCCCCTCTCTGAGACATTAAGCAATCTGATAGAGGTTATACATGTGAAATTAAGTAAAATATTTCCATATTAATCATTTTATATGAGAAAACTTGAACAAAAAAAGGTGAAAAATAGTATGCTTTTGTCTGTATCCAAACAGCATCAGCTCTTTATCTGGAAGAGGGTAGCATTTTTCATCATGAATCATTTGGGATTATCTTGGATCATTGTGTTACTGAGAATAGCTAGGTCATTCACAGTTATTCATTGTGCAATGTTACTATTACTGTGTACAATATTTTCCTGGGTTCTGCTCACTTCACTTTGCATGTAAATTCATATAAATCTTCCCAGGGTATTCTGAAATCATCCTGTTTGTCATTTCTTATAGCACAATAATATCCCATTACAATCACATACCACAACTTGTTCTGCTATTCTGTAGTTGATGGAAATTCCCTCCATTTCCAATTCTTAATCACCACAAAAAGAGTTGCTATAAATAGCTTCTTTCCCCTTTTTTATCTTTTTGGGATATAGATCAACTAGCAGTATTGCTGGATCAAAGGGTATCTCTTTAGGAATAGTTCCAATTTGCTCTCCAGAATAGTTGGATCAGTTTACAACTCTACCAGCAATGCATTAGTGTCTCAGTTTTCCCACATTCCCTCCAACATGTATCATTTTCCTTTTTTGTCATATTAGCCAATCTGATGTGTGTGAAGAGATACCTCAGATTTGTTTTAATTTATATTTCTTAAATAAATAGTGATTTAGAACATTTTTTCATATAACCAAAAATAGCTTTGATTTCTTTATCTGAAAACGGCCTGTTCATATCCTTTGACCATTTATTGAGTGGGGCATGACTTGTATTATTATCAATTTGACTCTGTTCTTTATATATTTGAGAAATGAGATCGTTATTAGAGATGCTTGCTGTAAATTTTTTCCTCCCAATTTTCTGCTTTCCTTCTAATTTTGGTTGCAATTGCTTTTACTTGTGCAAAAACTTTAATGTTATATATTCCAAATCATCCATTTTGTAATTTGTAATGCTCTCCATATTTTTTGGATCCTAAAGTCTTCCCTTATCCATAGATCTGACACGTAAACACTTCTACCATCTACTAATTTGCTTGTGGTATCATCTGTTATGTCTAAATCGTATATCCATTTTAAACTTATCTTGGTATACAGTGTGAGATTTTGGTCTATACCTAGTTTCTGCCATACTGTTTTCCTGTTTTTCCAGCAGCTTCTATCAAGTAATACTTTGCAGGAAGGCAGAAATATTGAATGCATCATTTTCAGGCCGTGATGCAACTAACAATGCAGAGTTAAGTGATGAATAGATTACAAAAGCATGTGTGTTAGAACAGGATTTTTAACCTAGGTCAGTATTCTTTTCCCTTATCCTGTGCTACTAAAAAAACAAAACGCTAATACTTACAAACTTTATAAAATTGTAACTTAGGGCAGAGTCCAGATGGCAGGATAGAAGCAGTAACTTCTCCATGAATCCTATCACTAAACTTTAAAAAGTGAATCTGAATGGATTTTAAAGTGACAGAATCCATTGGGATACAGAGTGTGGCAGAATCCCAGCCCAGGAAAGTGCCCAAGTAGTTCTGGGCAGGGGGAGTGCCGAGCACAAAGGGCTACACAAGGGCAAACCTGAGAGCAGACTACAGCTGAGTGAGAAGGAGCTCCAGCCAGTGGATTCAGCTAACATAAGGGCCATTCGCAGTTGGAAAAGAGAAAGTGCAGGGCCCTCAGCAGAGACAGCAGCTTCTCCTGGGGCTATCACCCTACAGCCTAGAAATTTAAAAATCGATTACCTGAATTTCCAGAAGTCAAGATGGCAAAGTAAACCTTAGCTGCTTCAATTCCCCCTCTCTGACTCAGAAAAGCCAGAGATAAGTGTCCCACCCAGAGTAAAATCCTGAAATAGTAGAAATAGCCTCAGGTTTAGGAGTCACTGAGAAAGGGTATAACTGAGGCAATAAGGAGTCTGAAGTGAACAGCAGGAGGGGTCACAACAAGCCCCACCTCAGATGACCAGCAAAAGCTTCCAAAGCCCAGGGTGGTGGAGCCAGCAAGCTCTAACAACAAAAGCCCAGGTGGACAGTAGTGCTACTAGGGGAATCGGAAGACAGCAGCCCCAGGATATAAAGGGAGATATCTGAAGTGGCCAGACCACCCTTCCAGCACGGGTTACTATGTGAGCCTCAGAGTAACTCAGGGGAAACACTGAGAATCTTGGATTGGCCTCAGTCTAAACACCCAGGGGCTACAGAACACAAACTAAACAACCAGACGTTTAGCTCCCAGCCTAAGAAATCAGAAAATAGGCCATCACAAAGGGAAAGAAGGAAGCTGAGAAAGAGAAGGGAAAGGCAAGAAAATCGATCTGAGCTTATTATAACAAGCAAGAACAACCAAATACAGAGGACCACATGGCCTCTATACTCACACCTGAAGCCACAGAAGGAAATATAAACTGGTCTCAACCCCAAAAAGCATTCTTAGAGGAGCTCAAGAAAGATTTTAAGAGACAAATTAGAAAGGTAGAAGATATATTTTTCCCAAATGCTTTATTAACTTCTGGTTTACATCATTCATTTCTGCCAGATTTGGAGTTACAATTTTTACCCATTTTTTCCCTGCCCCCCACCCCAGAATATCAGTTCCACAGGATATCCCCTCATTAAATCTGCTCTCTCCCATATCATCTCCCATACCCGTTTCTACTTTTTCAGTAGGGCAAGGTGAATCTCTGGGGCCCAATGCCTGTACATCTTATTTCCCAATTATACGTAAAATAGTGTTAATAATAGTATTTATATATTTTTACACATTTGATTTTAAAACTTTGAATTCCAGATTCATTCCTTTCCTTCCTTGTCAACCACCCCTACTGGGAAGACAAGCAATTCAGTATATGTTGAGCATGTGTAGCTATGCAAAACATTACCGTAGTAGATATATTATAAAAGACTGACTATATTTCCCTCCCTCCTATCCCACCTCCTACTTGGTCTAATCCCTACTTTGATCCTGTCCCTTTTCACTAGTGGGTGCTTCCAAATTCCCTCTCCCCTTTCCCTCCCCCCCTCCATTTGATCACCCCCCCTCTCATCCTCTTTCCCCCTATTCTCCTGTAGGGTGAAATATACTATTTAATATGTGTGTCATTCTCTCCCTGAGCCAAATTTAATGAGAATAAGGTTTTGCTATTTTTCCTTCCTATTCATACCCTCGCTTGTAACCATTTTCCCTTGCCTCTTCTATATGAGATAGTTTACCCCATTCTGTCTCTCATCATCTCCTGGCCTTATATTCCTCTCTCACCTCTTAATTTCACCTTTTAAGTATCATCCTTTCCTATTAAATTTGACCTGTGTCCTCTATCTGTGTATACCTGTAAACATATATAAACACATTCACATATGTATTCATATGCCCATATACCCTTTTTCAACTATTTTCATACTGAGAAAAGTTTTATAAGTCACAGTTATGGTTTTTCCATGTAGGAATGTAAAAGGGTTCAACTTTGATAAGTTCATTACGATTTCTTTTCCCTGATTACTTTCTCAAGCATCTCTTGCTTCTTGTATCTGAATGTCAAATTTTCTATTCAACTCTGGATTACTCATCAAGAATGCTTGAAAATGGGGTGGCTAGGTGGCACAGTGAGTAAGAGCGCTGGCCTCAGAGTTGGGATGTCCCGAGATCAGATCCGGCCTCAGAAAAGCACCCATACACAAATAATGACTAGCTGTGTAACCTTGAGCAAGTTACTTAACCCCAATTGCTTTTTTAAAAAAAAGAATGCTTGAAAGTCCCCTAGTCCACTGAATGACCATATTTTCTCCTGAAATATGATACTCAGTTTTGCTGGGTAGGTGATTCTTCGTTTTAATCCTAGATCTTTTGCCCTCTGGAATATCATATTCCAAGCCCTTTGATCCTTCAGTGTAGAAGATGCCAGATCCTGTGTTATCCTGATTGGGTTTCCATAGTATTCAAATTGTTTCTTACTGGCTGCTTGTAATATTCTCTTTTCTCTGATTACCTTCTCAGGTATCTCTTGCTTCTTGTGTGTGGATATCAAATGTTCTATTCAACTCTGGTTTTTCCTCATGAAAGCTTGAAAGTCCTCTATTCCACTGAATGACCATATTTTCTCCTGAAACAAAATACTCAGTTTTGCTGGGTAGGTGACCCTTGGCTTCAATCCAAGCTCTTTTTCCCTCTGAAATATCATATTCCATGCCCTTCCATCCCTCAGTGTAGAAGCTGCCAGGTCCTGGGCTATTCTGATTGTGTTTCCACAATATTGAAATTGTTTCTTCCTGGCTGCTTGGAGTATTTTCTCCTTGATCTGGGAAATCCAGAACCTGGCTATAATATTCCTGGGAGTTTTCTTTTTGGGATCTTTTTCAGGAGGTGATCAGTGGATTCTTTCAACCTCTATTTTGCCCTCTGGGTCTAAAACGTCGGGGCAATTTTCCTTGAGAATTTTTGAAGGGTGATTTCTAGGTTCTTTCTTTGATCATGGCTTTCACATAGTCCAATAATTTTCAAATTATCTCTCCTGGATCTATTTTCCAGGTCAGTGGTTTTTCCCATGAGATATTTGACATTGCCTTCCATTCTTTCATTTGTTTGGATCTGCTTAACAGGATCTTGATTTCTCATAAAGTCACTAGCTTCCATTTGCTCCAGTCTAATTCTGAAAGAATGATTCTTCTCAGTGAGCTTTTGAAATTCTTTTTTCCATCTGGGAAATTCGGCTTTTTAAGGCATTCTTCTCCTCATTGCCTTTTTGAACTTCTTTTGCCATTTGGGTTAGTCTATTTTTATGGTGTTATTTTCCTCAGTCAGGCTGTTGCCTGTCATTTTATACTTTTCTTGCATCTTTCTCCTTTCTCTTGCCAATTTTTCTACCACTTCTCTTATCTACTTCTTAATGTCTTCTATGGCCTGTAACCAGCTTGTATTTTCATTTGGGGTGTTTGGAAGGGGAGTTCTGACCTCCCAGTCCTCCTCCTGTTCCATGCTACGATCCTCTTTGCCCGAAAAATTGGAGTCTAATATTGAATATTCGTGTTTATTTTGTTTCCTTTGCCTAGGCATGTTGCCAGTCAATTACTTGAGTTTTGGACGTCTTGCCACATTAGAACTCTGCCAGCAGTCAGGGGAGCTTCTGTACCAAATGTTTGGGTTTTCTCAACTGCCTGAGGTATTATTTGGATGCCCTCTCTGAAGCTTCCACATTCTGGCAAGCTGGTAACACACCCCAAGAGCTCCATGCCAGACCATAAACCAGATCCAAGAAGGTTAAAGCAAAAGCTATTACCCACCCTCCCCAGACTGATCACAGGATCCCCCTACAGTCCACAAACCAGGAGCTGAAACTGCAACATGTCAGGCTGAATCATGGCTAATCAGCAGCTTCTTGCCCTCAGGGAAAGAGGCCACATTGTATGCACATAAATTTGACAATCTTAGTGAAATGGATGAATAATTACAAAAATACAAGTTTCCCGGATTAACTGAAGAGTAAGTAAATTACTTAAATAACCCCATCTCTGAAAAAGTAATTGAACAAGCCATCAGCAAACTCCCTAGGAACAAATCTCCAGGGCCAGATGGATTTACTAGCAAATTTTATCAAACATTTAAAGAACAATTGATTCCAATACTTTATAAACTATTTGCAAAAATTATTAAAGAAGGAGACCTATCAAATTCTTTTTATGACACAAATATGGTACTGATACTCAAATCAGGAAGAGATAAAATGGAGAAAGAAAATTATAGACCAATTACCCTCATGAATATAGATGCAAAGATTTTATTTTATTTTTTTAAACAAATGCTTTATTAACTTCTGTTTTACATCATTCATTTCCGCCAGATTTTGAGTTACAATCATTTTCCCCCCATTATTCCCCTACCCAACCTCCCAGAATAGTAGTCCCACAAGATATCACTTCCTCCAATCTGCTCTCTCCCATACCCCCATCGACTTTTCCATTAGAGGAAGGTGAATCTTTGTGGCCCAATGCCTGCTCATCTTATCTCCCTATTACAAGCAAAAGAGTATTAATAATAGTATTTATATATATTTGAAACATTTAATGTTACGACCTCGAATTTCAGATCCATTTCCTTCCTCCCTTGTCACCCATTCCTTCTTGGGAGTTAAGTAATTCAGTATATGTTGTACATGTCTAGCTATGCAAAACATTATCATAGTAGATACATTGTACAAGGCTGCTTAAAATTCCCTCCCACTCATCCCACCCCCCACCTGGTCCATTACCTACATGATCCTGTCCCTCTTCTATAGTGAGTACTTCCAACCTCCCCTCACCCCAAGGATGCCCTCCCATCCATCATCCCTCCTTTCATCCCCCTTCCCCCTATCCTGCTGCAGGTTGAGATATCCCATTTAGTATGTATGTCATTTTTTCCCTGAACCAAATTCAATGTGAATGTGGTTTTGCCTTTTTAGTCTTCCTTATTCTCCCCCTCCTTTGCAACCACTTCCCCTTGCTTCTTCTACATGGGATAGTTTACCCTACCCTGTCTCTCCCCATCTCCTCTTGCCACTTTCCTCTCTCACCTCATAATTTCATCCCTTGAGTATTCTCCCTTCCGAACAAATTCAACCTATGCCCTCTATCCATGTATAACTGTAAACATATATACACACATTCACATATGTATTCAAATGACCATACACCCTTCTTCCATTATTTTCATACTAACAAAGGTTTCATCAGTCACAGGTATTGCTTTTCCATATAGGAATGTAAATAGTTCAACTTTGATAAGTTCCTTTTGATTTCTTTTCCCTGATTACCTTCTCAGGCATCTCTTACTTATTGCGTCTGGATGTCAAATTTTCTATTCAACTCTGGTTTTTTCCTCAAGAATTCGTGAAAGTCCTCTATTCCACTGAATGACCATATTTTCCCCTGAAACAAAATACTCAGTTTTGCTGGGTAGGTGACCCTTGGGTTCATTCCCAGTTCTTTTTGCCCTCTGGAATATCATATTCCATGCCCTTCGATCCCTCAGTGTAGAAGCTGCCAGGTCCTGGGCTATTCTGATTGTGTTTCCACAATATTGAAATTCTTTCTTCCTGGCTGCTTGGAGTATTTTCTCCTTGATCTGGGGATTCTGGAACCTGGCCATAATATTCCTGGGAGTTTTCTTTTTGGGATCTTTTTCAGGAGGTGATTGGTGGTTTCTTTCAACCTCTATTTTGCCCTCTGGATCTAAAACATCAGGGCAATTTTCCTTGAGAATTTCTTGAAGGGTGATTTCTAGGTTCTTTCTTTGATCATGGCTTTCAGGTAGTCCAATAATTTTTAAATTGTCTCTCCTGGATCTATTTTCCAGGTCAGTGGTTTTTCCCATGAGATATTTCTCATTGCCTTCTAATCTTTCATTTGTTTGGATCTGCTTAACAGCATCTTGATTTCTCATAAAGTCATTAGCTTCCATTTGCTCCAGTCTAACTCTGAAGGAATGAATCTCCTCAGTGAACTTTTGAGATTCTTTTTCCATCTGGCAAATTCGACTTTTTAAGGCATTCTTCTCCTCATTGCCCTTTGGGCCTCCTTTGCCATTTGAGTTAGTCTATTTTTTAAGGTGTTGTTTTCCTCAGTCAGGCTGTTGACCCTCATTTCATACTTTTCCTGCATCCTTCTCATTTCTCTTTCCAATTTTTCCTCCACTTCTCTTATTTGATTTTAAAGTCCTTCTTAAGGTCTTCTATGGCCTGCAACCCGCTCATGTTTTCCCCTGGGGCTTTTGGAGCAGGACTTCTGACCTCACAGTCCTTTTCCTGCTCTATGCCCCCAAAATAGGAGTCTAGGGTTGCATTTTTCTGTTTCCTTTGCCTTGGCATGTTGCCACTTAATTGCTTGACTTTTGGGCTTGTTGCCACACTATGGCTTTAAGGACAGCTAGAGGAATTTTCGTCCCGAACGTGTGGGGGGGCAACTTCCGTTTCTGGCAAGCTGTAAACCCACCCACAACTTCCACCCTAGATCACAATCCAGATCCAGGGAGGTTAAAGCAAGAGCGATTACCCCCCCAAGACTGATCACTGGATCTCCCCACGATTTGTAGGCTGGGAGCCCTAGCTGCCTCTGAAAACTACAAAATGGCGTGTCTCCTCAGTGGCTTCTAGCCCCCAGGGGAGGGAGCTGACGCATTCCTCAAATACAGGTCCCAAAGTCCATAGGACACTAACCTCTTACGTTGTCCTAGACATGTGTATGTTGATAATTCTGGAGTTGCCACAGCTCCTGGTGTTCTGGGATTCCTCCAGCTGGCTGCTGGCCCTGCCACCCTGGGGCTAAAACCTCGGCTCACACGGGCCTGGGCTTGGCTCGACTCGGCTCCTGTGCTCTGCGCGCTGCCGGCTCCCAGACTGCTGTTCTGGTCCTTCCTGCAGGGCTGCTGGGCTGTCCTCAGCAGGAGGTTAGCTTCTCTGTGTCTTTCTGTGGGTGCTGGGGCTCCAGAAGTTGTTCAGAGTCCTTTTTTACATAGTTTGGGGGGAATCTGGGGGCAGAGAGGCTTGGATGAGCTGTTTCTACTCCGCCATCTTGGCTCCGCCCAATGCAAAGATTTTAAATAAAATATTAACAAAAAGACTACAGAAACTTTTCTCAAGAATAATACACTTTGATCAGGTACGATTCATTCCAGGAATGGAAGGATGGTTCAGCATTAGGAAAACCATTAGAATAATTGATCTTATCAACAACAAAACTAACAGAAGCCACATGATTCTTTCAATAGATACAGAAAAGGCTTTTGAGAAAATACAATATCTGTTCCTATTACCAACACTAAAAAGTATAGGAACAATGTAGTTTTCCTTAAAATAATTAGTAGCATGTATTTAAAGCCATCAGAAAATATTATATGTATTGGGGATAAGCCAGAAGCATTTCCAATAAGATCAGGGTGAAACAAGGATGTGTACTATCACCCCTCTTAATCAATCTGTTACTAGAAATGTTAGCAGTAGCAATTAAAGGAGAAAAAGAAATCAAAAGAATCAATTTAGTCAAAGAAAAGAACAAGCTATCACTATCTGCAGATGATATCATGACATATTTAGAGAGTCCCAGAGAATCAAGTAAAAATTACTGGAGACAATATATAAATTTAGCAAAATTGTAGGATATAAAATAAACCCACATATATCCTCAGCATTTCTATATATTTCTAATGAAACCTAACACCAAGATATCAAAAGGGAAATACCATTTAAAATTACTGTAGACATTATAAAATATTTGGGAATCTATCTTCCAAAACAAACCCAGGACCTATATGAACACAACTACAAAACACTTTTCACACAAATAAAGTCAGATCTAACTAATTGGTGAAACATCTATTGCTCGTGACTTGGTCAAGCTAATATAACAAAAACCACAATTTAACATAAGTTAAATTGCATATTTAGTGCCATGCAAACCAATTTACAAAAACAAAACAAACAAAATAAAACCTTTATAGAGCTAGAAAAATAGTAACCAAATTCATTTGGAAGATGAAAACATACAGAATATCAAGGAAAAAGAAATGCTATGAAAGTTGGCCTAACCATACGATTCTTTAATCTGTATTATAAAGCAGCAGTCATCAAAACTACTTGGTAGTGGGGGGGGAGGGGGGCGGAGCCAAGATGGTGGAGTAGAAACAGCTCATCCAAGCCACTCTGCCCCCAGATTCCCCCCAAACTATGTAAAAGGGGACTCTGAACAACTTCTGGAGCCCCAGCACCCACAGAATGACACAGAGAAGCTAACCTCCCGCTGAGGACAGCCCAGCAGCCCTGCAGGAAGGACCAGTGCAGCAGTCTGGGAGCCAGCAGCACGCAAGGAGCAGAGCATCGGAAGCCGAGCGGAACGGAACCCAGGTCCGCGTGAGCCGAAGTTTTAGCTCCAGGGTGGCAGGGCCAGCAGCCAGCTGGAGAAACTGCAGAACACCAGGAGCTGTGGCGACTCCAGAATTATCAACATACACATGCCTAGGACAAAGTAAGAGGTTAGTGTCCTATGGACTTTGGGACCTGTATTTGGGGAAATGCGTTGGCTCCCTCCCCTGGGGGCTAGAAGCCACTGAGGAGACACGCCATTTTGTAGTTTTCAGAGGCAGCTCCGTCTCCCAGCCTGAAATTAATTGTAGGGAGATCCAGTGATCAGTCTTGGGGGGTAATCGCTCTTGCTTTAACCTCCCTGGATCTGGATTATGATCTAGGGTGGAGGTCGTGGGTGAGTTTACAGCTTGGCAGAAACGGAAGTTGCCCCCCACACGTCTGGGATGAAAATTCCTCTAGCTGGCCTTAAAGCCATAGTGTGGCAACAAGCCCAAAAGTCAAGTAATTAAGTGGCAACATGCCAAGACAAAGGAAGCAGAAAAATGCAACCCTAGACTCCTATTTTGGGGGCATAGAGAGGGAGAAGGACTGTGAGGTCAGAAGTCCTGCTCCATCAGCCCCAGGGGAAAACATGAGCAGGTTGCAGGCCATACAGAACCTAAAGAAGGACTTTAAAAATCAAATAAGAGAAGTGGAGGAAAAATTGGAAAGAGAAATGAGAAGGATGCAGGAAAAGTATGAAATGAGGGTCAACAGCCTGACTGAGGAAAACAACACCTTAAAAAATAGACTGACTCAAATGGCAAAGGAGGCCCAAAAGGGCAATGAGGAGAAGAATGCCTTGAAAAGTTGAATTTGCCAGATGGAAAAAGAATCTCAAAAGTTCACTGAGGAGATTCATTC
This sequence comes from Gymnobelideus leadbeateri, assembly GCA_011680675.1. Taxonomy (NCBI): domain Eukaryota; kingdom Metazoa; phylum Chordata; class Mammalia; order Diprotodontia; family Petauridae; genus Gymnobelideus; species Gymnobelideus leadbeateri. Next base: position 776,055 of record WOXC01005830.1, on the reverse strand, counting down.
CTTCAGAGTTAGACTGGAGCAAAAGGAAGCTAATGACTTTATGAGAAATCAAGATGCTGTTAAGCAGATCCAAACAAATGAAAGATTAGAAGGCAATGTGAAATATCTCATGGGAAAAACCACTGACCTGGAAAATAGATCCAGGAGACAATTTAAAAATTATTGGACTACCTGAAAGCCATGATCAAGGAAAGAACCTAGAAATCACCCTTCAAGAAATTCTCAAGGAAAACTGCCCTGATGTTTTAGATCCATAGGGCAAAATGGAGGTTGAGAAAATCCACCAATCACCTCCTGAAAAAGATCCCAAAAAGAAAACTCCCAGGAATATTATAGCCAGGTTCCAGAATCCCCAGATCAAGGAGAAAATACTCCAAGCAGCCAGGAAGAAACAATTTCAATATTGTGGAAACACAATCAGAATAGCCCAGGACCTGGCGGCTTCTACACTGAGGGATCGAAGGGTATGGAATATGATATTCCAGAGGGCAAAAGAACTGGGAATGAACCCAAGGGTCACCTACCCAGCAAAACTGAGTATTTTGTTTCAGGGGAATATATGGTCATTCAGTGGAATAGAGGACGTTCAAGCATTCTTGAGGAATAAACCAGAATTGAATAGAAAATTTGACACCCAGACACAAGAAGGAAGAGATGCCTGAGAAAGTAATCAGTGAAAAGAAATCAAAAGGAACTTATCAAAGTTGAACTATTTACACTCCTATATGGAAAAACAATAACTGTGAGGGATGATATCTTTCTCACTATGAAAATAATGGAAGAAGGGTGTGTGGTCATATGAATACATATGTGAATGTTTGTGTATATGGATAGAGGGCATAGGTTGAATTTGTTGGGAAGGGAGAATACTCAAGGGATGAAATTATGAGGTGAGAGAGGAAAGTGGCAAGAGGAGATGGGAAAGACAGGGTAGGGTAAACTATCTCATGTAGAAGAAGCAAGGGGAAGTGGTTGCAAGGGAGGGGGAGAATAGGAAGGGAAAAAAAAGGCAAATCCACATTCTCATTGAATTTGGTTCAGGGAGAGAATGACATACATACTAAATGGGATATCTCAACCTGCAGCAGAATAGGGGGAAGGGGGATGAGAGGAGGGATGATTGATGGGGGGGCATCCTTGGGGGGAGGGGAGGTTAGAAGTACCCACTATAGAAGAGGGACAGGATCATGTAGGGAATGGACCAGGTGGGGGGTGGGATGAGTGGGAGGGAATTGTAAGCAGCCTTGTACAATATATCTACTATGATAATGTTTTGCATAGCTAGACATGTACAACATATACTGAATTACTTATCTCCCCAGAGGGAATGGGTGACAAGGAAGGAAGGAAATGGATCTGAAAGTCGAGGTCTTAACATTAAATGTTTCAAATATATATAAACACTATTATTAATACTCTTTTGCTTATAATTGGGAGATAAGATGTGCAGGCATTGGGACACAAAGATTCACCTTCCTCTAATGGAAAAGTCGAAGGGGGTATGGGAGAAGGTATGGGAGAAGGTATGGGAGAGAGCAGATTGGAGGAAGCGATATAATGTGGGACTGCTATTCTGGGAGGTTGGGTACGGGAATAACGCGGGGAAAATGATTATAACTCAAAATCCGGTGGAAATGAATGATGTAAAGCAGAAGTTAATAAAGCATTTATTTAAAAAAAACTACTTGGTAGTGTCTGAGGAATAGAGTAGTGGATCAATGGAATACATTGTGGCATGAGACTCAGCAGTCAATGACTATGGTAATCTACTGTTTGAGAAACCCAAAGACCCCAGTTTTTGGAATAAGTGTGCACTATTTGACAAAAACTGCTGGGTAAACTGGAATATAGTATGGCAGAAACTGGACATAGCCCATTAACTAACACCATATACCAAAATCAAGGCTAAATGGGTGCATGATCTAGGTATAAAGGCTGATATTGTAAGCAATCTGGGAAAGCAAGGGATAGTTTACCTGTCAGATTTATGGAAAGGGGAAGAAATTATGACCGAACAAGAAATAGAGAAGATTATAATATACAAGATGGATAATTTTGATTTCATTAAATTGAAAAGTTTCTGTACAAACAATACCAATGTAATCAAGATTAAGAGGGAACTGGAAAATTGGGAAAGGAGTTTTACAACCAATGTCTCTGATAAAGGGCTCATTTCTAAATTATACAGAGAATTGAGTCAAATCTCTAAGAATATAAGTCATTCCAAAATTGACAAATTGTCAAAGGATATGAACAGGCAGTTTTCAGAGGGAGAAATTAAAGGTATCTATAAGCATATGAAAAATGCTCTAAATAACTTTTTTTTTCCTTTTTGGAGGGCAATTGTGGTTAAGTAACTTGCCCAAGGTCACACGGCTAGGTTTTTGTTTGTGTGTGTGTTAAATGTCTGAGGTCGGATCCAAACTCAGGTCCTTCTGACTCCAGGGCCAACGCTCTACTCACTGAGCCACCTAGCCGCCCTCTAAATAACTATTTATAGAGAAATGCAAATCAAAACAACTCTGAGGTACCACATCTTACCAGTCAGATTGATTAAGATGACAAAACAGGGAAATGACAAATTCTGTAGATGATGTGGAAATATTCGAAAACTATTACATTGCTGGTTGAGTTGTGAACTGATTCAACCATTCTGGAGAACATTCTGGAACTATGCCCAAAGGGCTATAAATAATTTCATACCCTTTGACCCAACACGACTACTTCTAGGGTTGTATCTCAAAGAGATCATTAAAGTGGGAGGAAGATCCATAAGTACAAAAATATTTATAGCAGCTCTTTTTGTGGTGGCAAAGAATTGGAAATTAAGGGAATGCCCATCAATTGTGGAGTGGCTAAATAAGTTGTGGTATATTAATGTAATGGTATACTATTGTGCTATAAGAAGTGAGGAGCAGATGGACTTCATATTTACCTGGAGATGGAGAGCAATGTCTAAATTCAGATAACAAAACTAGAAAGAACAGAGTTTGAATACAGATTGAAGCAGAATACCTTCCCTTTCTTTTTCTTGTTTGCTTTTGTTTCCTCTTTCCCAATGTTCATTCCATATATTACAATCTGTCTCCATTTAGATCCTGTACTTGATATGCATACCAACATGGGGGAGAGGGGTTTGAAACTCAAGGGGTTGTTGAATTTAATCTTGTAAACTAAAAGTAAACAAAGAAATTAATAAAGAAAAAAATGGCCCTGTGATTCTGAAAATCTTCTGGTATTTAAATAAATGGTTTTCTCTACATTTCCCAATGGCATTTTCTAGAGACCACACAGGACTGTGACCTATTTTGGGTTGTTTTCTCCTTGTTTTATGGGTTGCAAAGAATTTATCACCTATATTTTATTAACCTTTCTATTCTTATTAAGACTGTTCTTTAGAAAGTGAACAATTAGGTTTAAGAAGGTGATGGAGGGGGGCAGAATAGAAACAGGACATCCAAGTGGCTTCAGCTTCCACCTTCCTCAATCCATGTAAAAGGGGATGGTGAAAAAACTTTGGAGCTACAGAAGCCACAAAATGACACAGAGAAAATAACTTTCTGCTGAGGACAGCCTGGCAGCCCTGAAGGGAGAGGACTTCAGAGAACTCTGGGAGGCAACGCCAGCCCCGTGTGAGCCAGAGGTTTTAACCCCAGGGTAGTCTGACCAGAAGCCTACTGGAGGAACTCCAGAACACCAGCAGGTGTGGCCATTTCCAGAATTATCAACACATAGATTCCAAGGACAAAGTGAGAGCTCGGTGCAGTGTGGACTTTGGGACCAGTAGTTGGGAGAGCATTGGCTTTTGCCCCCAGGGCAAGAAGCTGCTGAGAAGGTCTCAGAACAGCCAGTGCCGTGTTGCAGCTTCAGCTCCTGGCCTGCAAACTGTAGCAGGACCAAGGGACCAGTTTGAGGGGTAATCACTCTTGCTTTAACCTGCCTGGATCTGGATTGTGGTTTATGGTGGAGGTCCTGCGGTGTGTGACTAGCTTGCAAGAGCATGTAGAGGCCTCAGAGAGGGCACCCAAATAATACCTCTGGCAACTGAGAAAACCCCCGTGTTTGGGACGGAAGCTGACCTGTCTGGTGGTAAAGCAAGCCCAAAAGTCAAGTAATTGAGTGTCAACATGCCCAGGCAAAGGAAACAAAACAAACAGAAAAATTCAACATTAGACTCCTATTTGGGGGGCAAAAAGGATCAAAGCATGGAACAAGAGGAAGGCAGTGAAGTCAGAATTCCTTCACCAAAAGCTTCAAAGGAAAATTCGTATTTTCTGGTTATAGGCTATTGAGGACCTTATAAAGCAGATAAGAGAAGTGGAGGAAAAATTGGGAAGAGAAATGAGAACAATGCAAAAAAATTATGAATTGAGAGTCAACAGCCTGACTGAAGAAAATAACAGCTTAAAAATAGACTAACTCAAATGGCAAAACAGGCTCAAAAGGCGATAAGGAAAGGAATTCCTTAAAAAGCTAAATTTGCCAGATGGAAAAAGAATCTCAAAAGCTCACTGAGGAGATTCATTCCTTTAGACTTAGACTAGAGCAAATGGAAGCTAATGACTTTATAAGAAATGAAGATGCTGTTAAACAGATCCAAACAAATGAAAGAATAGAAGGCAATGTGAAATATCTCATGGGAAAAACCACTGATCTGGAAAATAGATCCAGGAGAGATCATTCAAAAGGTATTGGACTACCTGAAAGCCATGATCAAAGAAAGAACCTAGAAATCATCTTCCAAGAAGCTCTCAAGGAAAACTTCCCTGATGTTTTAGAATCAGAAGGCAAAAGAGAGGCTGAAAGAATCTACCAATCATCTCCTGAAAAAGATCCCAAAAAGAAAACTCCTAGGAATATTATAGCCAAGTTCCAGAATTCCCAGATCAAGGAGAGAATATTACAAGCAGCCAGTAAGAAACAATTTGAATATTGTGGAAACACAATCAGGATAACACAGGATCTGGCAGCTACTACATTGAGGGATTGAAGGGCCTGGAATATGATATTCCAGAGGTCAAAGGAGCTGGCATTAAAACCAAAAATCACTTACCCAGCAAAACTGAATATCATGTTTCAGGGGAAAATATGGTCATTCATTGGAGTAGATGACTTTCAAGTATTCTTGAACAAAAAAGCAGACGAATAGAAAATCTGACATTTCATACAAGAAGCAAGAGAAGCATGAGCAGGTAAACAGGGAAAAGAAATCATAAGGAACTTATCAAAGTTGAACTATTTACATTCCTACATGGAAAAATGATACTTGTAACTGATGAAACTTTTCTCTGTATGAAAATAGTTGAACGGAATAGAAATATGTGTGTGTGTGTGCACGCGCGTGCGTGTGTGTCTAATATATATATATATATGTATATAATATATATTATATATAATATATATATAGGCTTATGAATGCATATGTGAATGTGCATATATGTTACAGGTATACATAGATAGAGGGCACAGGAACAATTTAATAGGAAGGGATGATACTTGAAAGGTGAAATTAAGAGATGAGAGAGGAATATATTTCGAGAAGATGGGGATAGACGGAATGGGGCAAAGTATCTCATATAGAAGAGGCAAGGGAAAGTAAGTATAATCAAGGGGAAGGACAGGAAGGTATAAGGGAATGGGTCAACTTTATACTCATTGAATTTGACTCAGGGAGGGAATGACATACACACTAAATAGTGTATTTCACTCTACAGAAAATTAGGGGGGAAGGGAATGAGGGCTTGGGTGGAGGGAAGTTGGAAGCACACAATTTTGAAAAGGGCCAGGATGAAAGTAGAGAATAGAACAAGTGGGAGGTGTGATAGGAGGGAGAGAAATATAATCAGTCTTCTACAATATATTTACTATGCTAATGTTTTGTATTAGCTACATATGTACAAGCTATATTGAATTGCTTATCTTCCCATTAAGGATGATGTTACAAGGGAGGTAGTGATTGAATCTGGAATTTAAAGTTTCAAAATTAAATGTTTAACATATATATATGTACACACACACTCATACATACTATTATTAAAAAAAGTGAACTTTTTGCTAAAACTTCTTGCTAAAACTGTATTAGAAGGCTATCCATTCTCTTGAACCTGCCAGAGTTTGTATTCTATTGACACAGGCCTCAGTATCACAAGGTAACTACCATACCATATTAAAGTATTTGTGGAGTATTAGTGTCCCTAACCTTCTTAAAATCTCCACAGAATTGCAAGAGATGAAGAACAAGCCCCAGCACTTTGAGCAGCTTTTCTCCTGCTTAAAAGAAGATCTACTCAATGTGATAATGACTTAATCTTCCAAATTGTGTAAATATCACTGAATTATACAAGGTATCAGTTATTATTTTTACCATAAGATATGCCTACTGCATTTTTCTGGTCACATGTCTCTGATGATATAATCTGTATTTCTTGTGGGCAAGTCATTTATAGCTTCCCCTCTGGAGCGACTTCTAATCTTCTACTCACAGTGACAGGCTGGACCTCCAAAAGTGATAAGTATTCCTCTTCTCAGGGTTCCAGATGTAACCTTGAGTAGTTGGGGGTGGGTTGATTTGCACTTCTCTAATCAATAGCGATCTAGAGCATTTTTTCATATGCATATAGATATCAACACTATCATTCATAAACCTTTACCTGTAGGCTCCCCTTTGATTAATAGATGATATTACTTCTATAGCCAGAATTAATTTGATTTTAGTTAAAGTAATTTACTATGGTAGTATAGTAATTAATACAAAATATCCCACCACAAAAGCCTGAGATGTACTGTACCATAGGTACAATCATAATTCGAGTGAAAATGGATTCAAGCTTACAGAGCACTTATGGCAAAGATGTTAATTCATAGATACTAACTGAATATTTCCTTTCCTCCATATGTAGAGTCTTGATAAAATTCTTTTCATATGTGTGAGGTTACCTTTGGGAATAAGATAGGTGGATAAGAACCCACAATGGCTCCTAAAGTTCCATTTCTCTTCACATGCATTATTTTTTCTCACTCAGCTCCTAGTTGAATGTGTTTTGTTATTGGTCTGGTCTCTCTGATAATAAAGTTGAGGAGGGTAAAATATGACCCTACCTCTGGGCACAGCACACCTAATTCTTATACAGGTACAAGAGATATTTTCTCAAGCTCCCAAAGATTGAATCTTAAAGCAGTTTTTGGGATACTTTGATGGGCTCTCTATTATACACTTAGACCCAGAGATATGCCTAATTCTTTCAACCAATCCAAATATTTTTTTTCCTTTGTAGTATCATCTTATTTTATCCAATAACCACACTTAATACACTTTTCAGAAGATTAAAATTTTAATATCTAGTTTATTTCTTTGATTAGTTGTTTCTATAGTAATTACAAAGGCTTCTCACTGTTAAAAATAATTAGATTATCACTGTCTTTTTAGTTAGATTAAGTTCAGTGGTACCTGGAATATCCCTCTTATACATAATTTTAATTTGCAATATGCATTTAGTAAAATGTCAAATTAGTATTAGGAAGAAAAGAAACAAACCTTTTTTGTGCGTTAGGCACTGTGCTCAATGCTTTACAAAGATTATCTATTTTGATCTTCGTTACAACATTAGGAGGTAGGTGTTATTATTATCATCATTTTACACTTGTGGAAGATGAGATAGATGGAGGTAGCAATTAATATCTAGGCCACTTTTAAAGAATGAAAGTTTCAGAGAAGGTGCAGAGTGAGTTCGTTTCATAAACTTATTGCTCACTATACCAATGTAATCACAGGTCCAGGCCGGAGTCCCTGTATTTATAACTAATACTGAAAAAAAATAATGATTATGATTGAATAAGAAAAGTTCCTAGTAGAAGCTTTGGGCATCAATATGTCATTTACATCTGAAAGAAAAAAGCAGATCAGAATGACAAGAACATTTCAGCCATGGTGAAGGTGAGTTCTAGAATAGAGAGCAAGATAGTACCTTGTGGGGGGAGTAAGGAGATAAGATAACAGGCTTCTATTGATCAGTCACGGGACTGAGACAAGAGTGTGAGAGGAAGGTACAATCATTTGCATTTATTGTCCTCTTCAACCAAACCTTTTCACTCCTGCCATCTCAGATTCCGCTGGACCAGTTGTGGACTGAAGTGAGACACAGGACCACCAAGGCAACAGGAAACATAGAGGATATAAGAGGGAAAAAAGGGGAAAACAAAGAAAGTAGGGAGAGTGGGAAGGGAGAAGATAAGGAAGGGATACAGGGAAAGAGAGAAGAAAATAAAGAAGGAAGGAAGGGAGAAAGGCAGGGAGAGAGGAAAGAAGGGAGAGAGGAAAGATGTTTTATAAATAATTGAAAATTTCTCGACATAGAACTTTGTTCTATAGAATAAAGATACCACCGCCAAACCCACATTAATTCTCAGTCATTATCTAGTTTGAGCATCATTTTATCTGATATTTTAGCATTTAATACAGTAAACAGATTAATAGTATCTAGTCTTTTCTTGAAGTAAACTCAAAATCTTAAGGATTGAATCAATAACTAGTGCCACAGTGCTCGAACAACCTTTTTATTTAGAAATTTAATTTAATTTTTAAAAGAATTATTGTGAAAATAAAACATTTTACTTCATGTGATATATTAACCTGTGAGTTAATAATGAATATCATGAAAACAAATATGGCTTATTTTATTCTATGTATTTTATGCAACTCTGCTGATTAAATAAAGATCTTGAATTCTGGCACCAATATTCACTTCTAATACTTGAAGAAACTTCCTTCAACTCCAAGGGTTGCCAAAATATGATTCAGGCAGTTATTTGTGTATGCCTGCATGCTAATCCTAGTACCAGGGAGAAACACACAAGAGAACATGAAATACCATATACATTTTGTGAATTCCACAGAGCATGATGCATTTACATTTATCTTTAAGAAGAAAATTCTGTATCAATATGCATCTGACTTGAGATAAATACAGACCCCAAGCTCTTCTGGCAAAAAAAGTTTTAAGTGGCAATTGAATGTGAAGTCATTTATTAAACTACATTGGAAAGAACCTTTTAATTTGAAAACAAATAAGAAGACACAAAGAGTATAGCACATAGTTAATAATGTTTGTACATGCTTATAATCTTTTCCCCGAGGGTAGTCTGAGACTAGTTTGGTAGTTTGGTAGTTTTAAACTATAATATGATTAAAACGTACTGGGTGCCCTCACTAAGTCTTGCACCAATGTAGTGCATTTCCATGGAGTAGAGGGCTGTCAGCCTGCTGGTGAAGGACACAAATGGATCTGATCAAAGCTTCCATGATAATCAACAGTGGTTTGGGTCATAAGTGACCACTTTTAGTCTTGGAGAGATAGTGAGATCTAGTATTTAGAAATGATGATGATGATGATGGTGGTGGTGGTGTTGATATCATGGTGTTGATGATGATAATGATAATGGCTATGTCGAAGAAGGGAGACAAGTTAGTATCACTTAGATTGATGTCAAGGGATTAACTCAATTCAATTTAAATAGATTTTTAGTGAATGCCAACTATGTGCAAGGTCTGGTGCTAGGTTTGAATGGAGAAACAAGGATTAATGAACAATGAACCCCAATATCATAGAACGTAAATACAGTAAAAAGAAAAAAAAAAGGTCATTACACAATGACAATAAGTTTACATAGAAATTAAGAGGATGATTAGGTACAAAAACTAGTTTGATATAGCTGAACTTGAGGACTTAAGGAACACATTGCAGCATCTCAGGAAAAAAATTTTTTTTTTAAACAGGTTTATTTTTATATGGCTAAAATGCAATGGATAAAACAACTGAAAAATTAAGTGGGTACAAAGACGAGAAAGGTTTTTAATTTACATTTTTCAACAATTTGCCTGAGCTCAAGGGCATAGATTGGCATAGCTGACAACTAGACAAGGAGACATAGGATCTAGCTGATATTCTGTCAAGTAGCTGTGTGAACTTGGGAAAAGTATTTTAGCTCTCTAGACCCCAGTTTTTCATCAGTAAAATGGAACTATTTGGCCATATTACACTTAAAATACAGTCTAGCTAACAAGTACAATGACGATACACCCTAACAAAAGTTAACAAGGGCACCAGAAAAAGCAATGATCAATAAAACCAAAATGAAAGAAACATTCCTCTATCCATTCTAGAACTGCACAAAAAGATGGCTAAAAGCCTAAAGGTATTATGAGAGAAGATATGTCTAGTGCAACTGAAACCAGCATAATCTAAACTAAACTGGCCTTGAAACCAATAATTGGACCTTGACTGTGGTCTATTAGATCATCAGGAGAGATCTAAACAGATACTGGTAGGTTACTTCAAAAGGAGAAGGAGAGGGCTCTGCCCAGGGAAAGAAGGAAGGAAGAAAACAAGTCCCTATCATATGTTCAGAAATATGTTAAGCACTTTATTAATATTGTGTCATTTGATCCTCCCCACAACATGGGAAGGTAGATGCAATCATTATCCCCATTTTACAGTTGAGGAACATAAGGTAAAGAATTTTTAAGTGAGTTGCCAAAGGTCACCCAGATAATAGGTATCTGAAGCTGAATTTGAAATTATGTTTTCTTCACTCCAGACTCAGCATTCTATCCACTGTACCACTTACACGCATGGAGAAGCCTCTGTACATGCATGCCTCCAGGACCCTAAAGTGGTCTTGGCCCAGATTAATAGTTTCTATCCTGTTCTAACTACCAAAGAGAGAAAAAACAGATTGGAATAGAAGATTTCCAAGGGAAATTTTGAGGCAAGGTACACAAAGAGCCAATTTTGCAGGTGGACGGTTGGTGGAAAGATACTTTCAGGCATTGAGATTTCTAATATTTGGTCACAACCACATCAGGAGGCTAAATCAGCTCCTTTTGGGTGATTGGACAAGGAGAAAGAGAAAAAGATGATACCTTGGTCAAATCTCATGTTAGGCTACTAGGAGAGAGATTCCAGAGATTATATGGGAGCAGAGATGGGTCACAGTTACACCCTCTAATGTAAAACAGTGGCAGAAACAGTGGTATCAAAGTTGTAGAGAAAATAGGACCAGTTAAAGGCCTGCCACCTCATCCAAGAATATGGGAGTTGGCAGAGTCTGGGACTGGTATGGTGGATTTGAGTTCAAAATTCAACACAGTGAGCAATAATTATGGGTTAAGAGAAACTCAAGAGATAAAATCAGAAGAGAAAAACTCTACAAGTACATAGAGATCCTAAGGGGGAAAAGTTACTTCACCAAAGGATAGAAGAAATGAAGAGAAAAATAAATTTAAATTAGAGCTCAAGAAAAAAATAATTTTTTTTTTTTAAGAAAATAAGGTGGGGGAGAGGATTCTGGGAAGATGGCAGATTAGTTCAGAAAATTCTAAGCTCTCAAGATTTTCAAGAGATAAAATAGCATCTTAGGGTGAACAAAGTGTGGGTAAGAATATATATGTATAGGGGCATAGCAGGGGTCTTCCTGGGAGAATTCAAGAAGATACAGAAGAAAAATCACAGAAAAGGTTTAGTCCCAGTGAAGAGTAAACACTTCCAAGCTAGGGTGGGAGTTAACAACAAGCAGTAAGCCCTTGGGATAATTGGGTTGTAGGCCCAGTCACCAGAACGTTTACCCCTGGGATAATGAGGAGAGTTGGACATCTGATCCAGGGAAGATTGAGGGAAACTCTCCTGACAAGAAACATCAGACCCAGCTTTACTATGGGGGTGGGGAAGTGGGACACAGGGGTGAGAAGAAAGCAGCACACCCAGTCAGTGTAGAAGCAATAAGTCAAAATGCCACTGGCTGTGGGTACTTACAGGAGGCTGGAGGTTTGTTTTTGGTTACATAGGCAAAGGAGAAAGAATCCAACCATAGAAAGCTATTGTGGGAATAGAGAACAGCAAGGTTCATCTTCAGAGGAGGATATTGAAGGAAAGAAACCCTCTTCTACCCCAAAGAGTAACATCAAATGGTCACCTGCTCAAAAAGAATGCATTGAAGGACTTGGAAAATACTTTAAAAATCAAATGAGAGAGATGGAGGAAAATAATTTAAAAAATAAATTAGTATATACCAAGAAAAACAAGATCATGAAAAGAAAGCCAACCAATTGGAAAAGGAGATCCAGAATCTTGAAGAAGAAAATGACATCTTGAAAGTTACAACTGGGTAAAGTGAAGACATCGAAGTTAAAAGAGATCAAGAAACAATTAAAGAAAATATGAAGAATAAAAAATAGAAAGGAAAGTGAAACCTCTTGGGGGCTGCTAGGTGGCACAGTGAATAGAGCACCAGCCTGGAGTTAGGAGGAACTGATTTCAAATCCAGTCTCTGACACTTAACACTTACTAGCCACATGACCTTGGGCAAGTAACTTAACCCCAAATTCCCTGCCTTTCACCCTCCAAAAAAAATGAAACTTCTTATAAGAAACACAAGTGATCTGGAGAACAGATAAAGAAGAGAAAATATAAGACTAATCAGACTACTTGAAAGTTGTGATTAAAAAAAGTCTTGAAGAAATCAAGAAATAAATAAAGAGGGGAGGATAGGTGGCACAGTAAATAGAGTACTTGCCTCAAGTCAGGAGGACCTAAGTTCAAATCTGGCCTCAGACACTTAACACAAAAACTAGCCATGTGACCTTGGGCAAGTCACTTAGCCCCCAATTGCCCTAACTTCCCTCCCTCCAAAAAGCAAAATAAATAAATAAATAAACAAACAAACAAATAAACGAATGAATGAATGAATGAAAAATTGAAAAACTAAAGAAAGAAAAGTGCTCTGAAGCATTAGAACAAGGAGAGAAAGTAGAAATAGAAAAAAGCCATTGAACACCACTCGAAAGAGATTCTATTAGGAAAAATCACAAGACTATTACAGGCAAGTTCTGAAGTACCCAGCTCAAGGGTAAGTTGGTCATTGGTAACTGGCTAGTTTATTAGAAAGATTAGAGTAGACCTGAGTCTTATCGGGCTTTATGAAGTAAAATCTTTTTCGGGACAGCTAAAAAGAGCAATTATTTTATGCAAATGAGCTACAAGAGGAGGAATCAGTACAGAGGAGTTAGATGGGGGAGGAGGGTTGCTGGTGCTGGTAACTTCATTCAGAAGTGGGTTTAAGTGGGATCAATACATGCCTATATAGAAGAGTATAGGCGGAGCCAAGATGGCAGAGTAGAAACAGCTCATCCAAGCCTCTCTGCCCCCAGATTCCCCCCAAACTATGTAAAAGAGGACTCTGAACAACTTCTGGAGCCTCAGCACCCACAGAACGACACAGAGAAGCTAACCTCCCGCTGAGGACAGCCCAGCAGCCCTGCAGGAAGGGCCAGCACAGCAGTCTGGGACCTGGCAGCGCGCAGAGCACAGGAGCCGAGCCGAGCCAAGCCCAGGTCCTCATGAGCCGAGGTTTTAGCCCCAGGGCGGAAGGGCCAGCAGCTGGCTGGAGAGACCCCAGAACACCAGGAGCTGTGGTGACTCCAGAATTATCAACATAGACATGCCTAGGACAAAGTGAGAGCTTAGTGTCCTATGGACTTTGGGACCTGTATTTGGGGAATGCTTCAGCTTCCTCCCCTGGGGGCTAGAAGCCTCTGAGGAGACACGCCATTTTGTAGTTTTCAGAGGCAGCTCCAGCTCCCGGCCTGCATGCGAACTGTAGGGAGATCAAGCGATCAGTCTTGGGGGGTAATCACTCCTGCTTTAACCTCCCTGGATATGGATTGTGATCTGGGGTGGAAGTCATGGGTGGGTTTACAGCTTGCCAGAAATGGAAGTTACCTCCCACACGTTCGGGACAAAAATTCCTCTATCTGGACTTAAAGCCATAGTGTGGCAACAAGCCCAAAAGTCAAGCAATTAAGTGGCAACATGCCAAGGCAAAAGAAACAGAAAAATGCAACCCTAGACTCCTATTTTGGGGGCATAGAGCGGGAAAAGGACTGTGAGGTCAGAAGTCCTGCTCCAAAAGCCCCAGGGGAAAACATGAGCGGGTTGCAGGCCATAGAGGACCTTAAGAAGGACTTTAAAAATCAAATAAGAGAAGTGGAGGAAAAATTGGAAAGGGAAATGAGAAGGATGCAGGAAAAGTATGAAATGAGGGTCAACAGCCTGACTGAGGAAAACAACACCTTAAAAAATAGACTGACTCAAATGGCAAAGGAGGCCCAAAAGGGCAATGAGGAGAAGAATGCCTTAAAAAGTCGAATTTTCCAGATGGAAAAAGAATCTCAAAAGCTCACTGAGGAGATTCATTCCTTCAGGGTTAGACTGGAGCAAATGGAAGCTAATGACTTTATGAGAAATCAAGATGCTGTTAAGCAGATCCAAACAAACAAAAGAGTAGAAGGCAATGTGAAATATCTCATGGGAAAAACTACTGACCTGGAAAATAGATCCAGGAGAGACAACTTAAAAATTATTGGACATGAAAGCCATGATCAAAGAAATAACCTAGAAGTCACCCTTCAAGAAATTCTCAAGGAAAACTGCCCTGATGTTTTATATCCAGAGGGCAAAATAGAGGTTGAAAGAATCCACCAATCACCTCCTGAAAAAGATCCCAAAAAGAAAACTCCCAGGAATATTATAGCCAGGTTCCAGAATCCCCAGATCAAGGAGAAAATACTACAAGCAGCCAGGAAGAAACAATTTCAATATTGTGGAAACACAATCAGAATAGCCCAGGACCTGGCAGCTTCTACACCGAGGGATCCAAGGTCATGGAATATGATATTCCAGAGGGCAAAAGAACTGAGAATGAACCCAAGGGTCACCTACCCAGCAAAACTGAATATTTTGTTTCAGGGGAAAATACGGTCATTCAGTGGAATAGAGGACGTTCAAGCATTCTTGAGGAATAAACCAGAATTGAATAGAAAATTTGACATCCAGACACAAGAAGGAAGAGATGCCTGAGAAGGTAATCAGGGAAAAGAAATCAAAAGGAACTTATCAAAGTTGAACTATTTACATTCCTATATGGAAAAACAATAACTGTGAGGGATGATATCTTTCTCACTATGAAAATAATGGAAGAAGGGTGTTTGGTCATATGAATACATATGTGAATGTGTGTGTATATGGATAGAGGGCATAGGTTGAATTTGTTGGGAAGGGAGAATACTCAAGGGATGAAATTATGAGGTGAGAGAGGAAAGTGGCAAGAGGAGATGGGGAAAGTTTGTGATCTTTCATTCGGCTATGGTTTCCTCATTTATACAATGAGAAAAATAATTTTTCCCTGACTCCCTTAACAACTATTTTTCATTTTTGTCTTTGTATCTCCAGTTCTTAACATGGTGCCTTACACATTGTAGGTGCATAATAAATGCTAGGTTAATGGAAGGGTTGGCGGGCGAAAGTAAGGTGTAAAACATCATACAACTAAAAACTCCTTTAAAATAATTTCACAAACAGAACCCAATGATTCTATGAGATAACAAGAATTATTAGACAAATCCAAAAGACTACAAACATTGGAAAATCATAGTTATATACTGTCACATTTATATATACACATATATCACCCTTAAATACATATATTTTAAAATATATACATTTATAATCACACACATATACATATATGTAAATATTGGTATGTTTATAGAATGCACATGCAAACACACGTGTGTATTATATATGCCGCATACGTGTGTGTGTGTGTGTGCATGTGCTCATGAGAGCTCTAGGCCAAGGGAAAGACTAATATCATATTCAAATCTCTGTTTTTTGCTCTAGTGATCTACTCTACAATACTTAGAGATTGACATTTATTGGTATCACTATTGACATCACTATTTATCGCCATTTCCTCTGGACACATCCCCTCCTTCTCTCCCTCTCTGTGTTTCTCATTCTCTAGCTAAGCATACAGTAGCCAAGGCCGATAAGTATTAATAGTCAACAAAATCTGTATAAGCACTTTTAGAGGAAATGGATCTGAAAGTGAAATACTTAGAGAAGCTAAAAGTGGCTTGTCTAATCATAAGGGTGGGGAAGGGGAAAAAATAAACAGGAATTAGGAGAGGGGATTTCACATAGCAGATATAGATAGAGAAAGATATCGATAGAGAAAGCTAGAACAATGTATTATTTACCATCCCAAAAACTAGGAAGGAGTTAGAATACAGGAACAGAGGGTAATTAATAGTATCAAATATGAGAAGTCAAGGGAGAAAAAAAATTAGCAAATAGAAGATCATTGGTAAAGATCTTTGGAGAGAGCAGTTTTAGTTGAGAGAGAAGGTCAGGAGTTAGATTGAAGAGGGCTTAGAAGAGAGGGAGAGGAGAGGAAGTATAGGCTATGAGTTAAGACAGTTTTTTTTTTTTTTTTTTTGTCAAGGAGCTTCACTGAGAAAGGGAGGAGAGATATAGGATGACAGTTGGCATGCTACAATGACAAGGAAATCCATCATTTAACAGAGTACATCTTTTCCTGAGAGGTTTATTTATAGATCCTCAGGGGAAAATACAGTTTTCTGGTTAACCTATTTAGCAGCTTTTGTCTATTGATAAATGAATATGTGTGTGTGTGCATGTATATGTATTTATGTAAACTCACAAATGCCTGTAATGGAATATGACTTTACTGAGAAAAGATGACATAATACATGAAGATATATAAAGAGGATTTGAGATGTATTTAAATATCCTTCTTGAAACAAGAATGTGTCAATTCTTATTGGATTCTTAGGGTAATAATAATGGTGATAATGATTATGCTAATTACTGTTCACCATCTTCAGACTGTCATTTTTCTGAAGATATAGTGCAATTTAAAAACTTTAAGATCATTAAATTTAACTCTTCAGTGAATGATTTGGAATGCATTACATGAAATACATTATATAGGAAAGAGGAAAAGAGAGAATTACCTGCTGTTGAATCTGTGAATCTGTCACAATTAATTTATTATTTCATCTTTTTTTCTAGCTTTCATTATTTAAAGTCATCCATATAAGTGAGTACCTGTTACACCCATAATCAATGATGGAAATGGAAATATTTTGCACTATAAAATATGAATTAATGTTTTAGTTGCTCCCTATTTTCTAATGTAACATGTTGAACTATGGATAAAAATTAGTCATTTGAGTCAATTGATTAATAAATTAGTAAAAATTTATTAAATGTAGATGTGCCAAAAACTGAAAAGAAATGAAAAATCAAATAATTCTTAATCTCAAAGGCCTTACATTGTACTGAGATCATTGGTAAAGATCTTTGGAGAGAGCAGTTTTAGTTGAGAGAGAAGGCCAGGAGTCAGATTGAAGAGGGTTTAGAAGAGAGGGAGAATCCCAGATTCCCCACAAACTATGTAAAAAAGGACTGTGAACAACTTCTGGAGCCCCAGCACCCACAGAACGACACAGAGAAGCTAACCTCCCGCTGAGGACAGCCCAGCAGCCCTGCAGGAAGGACCAGTGCAGCAGTCTGGGAGCCGGCAGCGCGCAGAGCGCAGGAGCCGAGTTGAGCCCAGGTCCTCGTGAGCCGAGGTTTTAGCCCCAGGGCGGCAGGGCCAGAAGCCAGCTGGAGGAACCCAGAACACCAGGAGCTGTGGCGACTCCAGAATTATCAACATACACATGCCTAGGACAAAGTAAGAGGTTAGTGTCCTATGGACTTTGGAACCTGTGTTTGGGGAATGCGTCAGCTCCCTCCCCTGGGCGCTAGAAGCCTCTGAGGAGACACGCCATTTTGTAGTTTTCAGAGGCAGCTCTGGCTCCCAGCCTACAAATCGTGGGGAGATCCAGCGATCAGTCTTGGGGGGTAATTGCTCTTGCTTTAACCTCCCTGGATCTGAATTGTGTTCTAGTGTGGAAGTTGGGGGGGGGTTTACAGCTTGCCAGAAATGGAAGTTGCCCCCCACATGTTCGGGACGAAAATTCCTCTAGCTGGCCTTAAAGCCATAGTGTGGCAACTAGCCCAAAAGTCAAGCAATTAAGTGGCAACATGCCAAAGCAAAGGAAACAGAAAAATGCAACCCTAGACTCCTATTTTGGGGGCATAGAGCGGGAAAAGGACTGTGAGGTCAGAAGTCCTGCTCCAAAAGCCCCAGGGGAAAACATGAGCGGGTTGCAGGCCATAGAGGACCTTAAGAGGGACTTTAAAAATCAAATAAGAGAAGTGGAGGAAAAATTGGAAAGAGAAATGAGAAGGATGCAGGAAAAGTATGAAATGAGGGTCAACAGCCTGACTGAGGAAAACAACACCTTAAAAAATAGACTAACTCAAATGGCAAAGGAGGCCCAAATGGGCAATGAGGAGAAGAATGCCTTAAAAAGTCGAATTTGCCAGATGGAAAAAGAATCTCAAAAGTTCACTGAGGAGATTCATTCCTTCAGAGTTAGACTGGAGCAAATGGAAGCTAATGACTTTATGAGAAATCAAGATGCTGTTAAGCAGATCCAAACAAATGAAAGATTAGAAGGCAATGTGAAATATCTCATGGGAAAAACCACTGACCTGGAAAATAGATCCAGGAGAGACAATTTAAAAATTATTGGACTACCTGAAAGCCATGATCAAAGAAAGAACCTAGAAATCACCCTTCAAGAAATTCTCAAGGAAACTGCCCTGATGTTTTAGATCCAGAGGGCAAAATAGAGGTTGAAAGAATCAACCAATCACCTCCTGAAAAAGATCCCAAAAAGAAAACTCCCAGGAATATTATAGCCAGGTTCCAGAATCCCCAGATCAAGGAGAAAATACTACAAGCAGCCAGGAAGAAACAATTTCAATATTGTGGAAACACAATCAGAATAGCCCCGGACCTGGCAGCTTCTACACTGAGGGATCGAAGGGCATGGAATATGATATTCCAGAGGGCAAAAGAACTGGGAATGAACCCAAGGGTCACCTACCCAGCAAAACTGAGTATTTTGTTTCAAGGGAAAATATGGTCATTCAGTGGAATAGAGGACTTTCAAGCATTCTTGAGGAAAAAACCAGAGCTGAATAGAAAATCTGACATCCAGACACAAGGAGGAAGAGATGCCTGAGAAGGTAATCATGGAAAAGAAATCAAAAGGAACTTATCAAAGTTGAACTATTTACATTCCTATATGGAAAAGCAATAACTGTGACTGATGATATCTTTCTCACTATGAAAATAATGGAAGAAGGGTGTGTGGTCATATGAATACATATGTGAATGTGTGTGTATGTGGTTACTGTTATATATGGATAGAGGGCATAGGTTGAATATGTTGGGAAGGGAGAATACTCAAGGGATGAAATTATGAGGTAAGAGGGGAAAGTGGCAAGAGGAGATGGGGAGAGACAGGGTAGGGTAAACTATCCCATGTAGAAGAAGCAAGGGGAAGTGGTTGCAAAGGAGGGGGAGAATAAGGAAGGCTAAAAAGGCAAAACCACATTCACATTGAATTTGGTTCAGGGAGAAAATGACATACATACTAAATGGGATATCTCAACCTGCAGCAGGATAGGTGGAAGGGGGATGAGAGGAGGGATGATGGATGGGAGGGCATCCTTGGGGTGAGGGGAGGTTGGAAGTACCCACTATAGAAGAGGGACAGGATCATGTAGGGAATGGACCAGGTGGGGGTTGGGATGAGTGGGAGGGAATTATAAGCAGCCTTGTACAATATATCTACTATGATAATGTTTTGCATAGCTAGACATGTACAACATATACTGAATTACTTATCTCCCAAGAGGGAATGGGTGACAAGGGAGGAAGGAAATGGATCTGAAATTCGAGGTCGTAACATTAAATGTTTCAAATATATATAAATACTATTATTAATACTCTTTTGCTTGTAATAGGGAGATAAGATGTGTAGGCATTGGGACACAAAGATTCACCTTCCTCTAATGGAAAAGTCGATGGGGGTATGGGAGAAGGTATGGGAGAGAGCAGATTGGAGGAAGTGATATATTGTGGGACTACTATTCTGGGAGGTTGGGTAGGGGAATAATGGGGGGAAAATGATTGTAACTCAAAATCTGGCGGAAATGAATGATGTAAAACAGAAGTTAATAAAGCATTTGTTTAAAGAAAAAAAAAGAAGAGAGGGAGAAGAGAGGAAGTAGAACCTATGAGTTAAGACAGTTTTTTTTTAATATAAACATATAAATATATGCAGAATAAATGCAGGTAATTTAAGGATATAGGTGGCTTAATGGATAGAGCCCTGGGCCTGGAATCAGGAAGACATGAGTTCAAGCCAGGCTTCAGACCCTTACTAGTTTTGTGACCCTGGGCAAGTCACCTACCCCTATTTGCCTCACCTGCTCATGTGTAAAATGAGCCAGAGAAGGAAATGGCAAACCACTCCAATATCTTTTCCATGAAAACCCCATGAACAGTATTGATGTGCTACAGATTCGAGAAGACTCTAATATAAACGAATACCTAAACAGTAAGTTATCGCATTTGTTGTTTATCTAGTTGTTCTAAGTTTAGTTTGCTTCATGTCATATGAATACTTCTACAGCATAAATACTTCTATTCATCCATGTTCATTGTTTGTACAAAGCAGTAATATGTTATTACATTACTGACCACAACTCATTTACATATTCTTCAATAGGTTGACATTTCTTTCAGGGCAAAAGGGAAGGGAAGGGAATAAACATTCATACAGCACTTATTATGTGCCAGGCACTGTGGTAAGCAATGTTTTTCTTTGACATTGACTAATTAGCTTTCAATTTTTCACCTGAAAGAAATTTATTCAGATCCCTTAACTATTGATCTATTGTAAAATGCTTTGTTTGTTTGTTTTTTGTGCAAAAGTTTTTCAATACCATGTGATAAAAATCTTTTGTGCTTGTGTAAATCCTTTGGTTGGCTAAGATTCATCAACTAGTCAAAGCTATGAAAGCTATATCATTCATATTGTGTTTGTATTTGTGTGTGTGTATGTGTGTGTGACTGTGTGTGTGTGTGTGTGTTTGTGTGTAGACCTTTAATACTATGGTCACATATCCACGTTGAGGTTATTTTCTAATCTGGTATAAGACATTCTTAATAAAAGAACTTTTTTTTTTTTGCAAGACTTATTTCTAGTTTTCCTCAATCTATATATTCAGGTTTGAACATTGGGCTATTGAGGTCTATTACACTGATTTACTTTTCTGTTATTTAAATAGAAACAAAGATTTTTGAAGATTATTGTTTTACAATAAAATTATTAATATAATTCATATATTCACATAGCTATATGTTATATTTAAATAATGAAATACATTTAATAATACAATTGAAGTTTAGAAATATTATTCCCCCTTGCTGCCTACTTATTTTTTTCTTTGCCATTTTGGAATTTTGTTCCTCAAAATAAATTTTATTATTTTGTCTATTATTTTTCTCTCTATTGAGCATTCCCTTGGTAGTTTGATGAGTATAATACTAAATCTGTAAATTAACTTACATAATATTATTTTATTACATTATATAATTTATTTGAATAAACCATTATTATTTTATTATATTATTAGCATGACTCAGAAATATGTATCTTTTATTTACTTCAGTTGTTCTTAACCTTTTCTTTAAGTGAAATTTTAAATGACAACTGAGAAATTCACTTTAAATACAAGCCTTAGAGTATGTCTTGGCAAATTAACTCTAAAATATTTTTTACATTTTATAATTATTTTGAATGAGACTTACGTTTCCATTATTTCTTTTTGGATTTTGTTATTTCTATATAAAAATGTTGTTGATTTTTCCAACTTTATTAAAAATACTTTTAGGTTGTAGAAGCTATTAATCATTTCAATTAGTTTCTTTGGTGATTGTCAATTCCTGATTAACCTACTAAATCAGCAAATTTTGTCTCTCTATTCTGCACCTTTATACCTCTTTTTCTTCTCTTATCATTTCTCTTGTTAGAATTTCTAGTCATTTGAAATAGCATTGGGGAAAGGGGCAAAGAACAGATGAGAAGAAAAGGGGTGCTTTTTACCTACACTTATTAGAGGAATTTTTAATGTTTTCCCGTTGTGCTTAATGTTTGTTGTTGTTTTTGTTATAAGGATGCACTTACATTATCACATGAAACAAAAAAGAAGAAAAAAATTCTATGATTTATAAAGTTTTTAGCATGAACTGTTAAAGCCTTTTTCTAAATTTACTGATATCACATACTTTTGGATGTTTTTGTATATTATGTTTAGAGAGAACATGGCATGATTATTTATAGAGCTGGCTTCAGAATTCACCCATCCTGTGCTTGTTTGACCTTGGGGAACTCTCTTGACCACTCAATTTAGACAACTCTCAGACTGCAAGTTTCAGAAAAGGGGCCCATCTATATTGATGGAAGTTTCCTTATTTGGGGATGTCCAATATCCATGAACTGACACATCCAGTCCCAATCCTTAATTAATTTCCTAATGCTGAACCATTTTGAATTCTCAATAAAAATCTAATGTAATTTTAATGATTTTTAAAAATTCCATACTATAGATTTTTGCAAGGATTTTTGCTTTAAATTTTGTAATTCATCTTAATTTTAATACATTAATATTGTTCTTTGCTTTATATTTGATTGCTTAGATAGCTGGATCATATTTCACTAAACAAGACTTGATAGTGTTATCTTTCTCAGTTTTCAAAAATAATTTGTATAGCATAAACATTAATTGCTCTTTTAAAGTTTCATAGAATCCTTCCTAAATCCATGGACAAGACTCCTCCAACCCCTGTCCTTTTTCCATTGCTTTATAGCTTGTTCTATTACTTTTTTCATATTGAGTCATTTATTATTTCTTTTAGTGTTGATTAATTTGCAGATTTTATCTTTTTTGTAGGTAATCCTCTATTTTAAATTTTCAATTTTTCTCAAAGAATTATTTTTCCTTCATTTTTGTGGTTTCACTTTAATAATTTTTAAATTTCATTTATTTGATTTTCTCTACTTTTTGTTAAAGTTAGAATGACGAAAGTGTTGTAAACTTTGTTAGTCTTTTCAAAGAGAAAAAATTAATTTAATATTTTTGTTATTCATATTCTTATTTTTTCTATTTTAAATTATGAACTCAAACATCAACAAATATAAACATTTCAACCCTTCAATTATTGAACAAGTATTTATTAAGTTCTTGCCATTCAATGGTCACTGGGCTAGGTGGTAGAAAGGCAAATAAAAAGTTAAAACCTATTCCAAGATGCAAAGAACAGAAAAAGAAGATTGTAAATGAAATGTGTGAGTGTCTATCACTTGTAGGGTTTTTTAAAGTATTAAATTTAACATGATACTATGAAAACTATCTTTTTTATGAGTGTGACTATTTGAATTTCTGTCTATTCTCTACTGTGTGTTTTTAATTTTTTGGTGACACTCTTCTCTCCTAATTATAAAATATCTTAGTAGTTTTCTTCTAGAACTTCTTAATGTGTGGTATCTAGGTTTGTTTTTATTTGTTCTGTTTTGACCTTAGTGTTTTAGGGGATCCAATTACTCTGAAACTATCTTTCTTTTGCTTGTTTCCCAGATCTCCTTGATATCCTAGATACCTTACATGATCTTTCAAATTTTTATTTTTTTATTTTGTTTTTATGTCTTTTTGTCTAATAGGATAATTGAATTCTCTTAGCTACATTCTATTTTTAAGGGATTCCACTGTTACATAATGTTTTATACTTTCTATTTTAAACCATTTTTTTCTCAAGAAATTTAACTTTATTTTTTAAAATTCTTATTTCATTGTTACTATCCATTAAATTTTTTTTTTCCTAAAAACATTTTTCTCCCCTGATGTATCACAACTGCTTTCTTCTTCTGGGTTAGCCTATTAACTTTCTATGAAAATGAATAACTTTCAATAATTCATTTTATTCACAGTTTTTCTTCTATTGATATATCTCCAGTCTCATTTCCTGATTTAAGATTTTGTGCCAAGGCTAGGCTCTGCCCCATTCTACACTCTTACATAGTATAAACAGGCCTTGCCTGAAACTCTCCTCTGTTGTTTGAATGCTAATGTTACAGCAGTTTTGAGTAGGATTGTTAGGACCAGGCACTCTGCCATATTCTGCCTTCATCTGCTCATTGCCCAACAGAGGTGCTAACCTATGTTAGACATCTGACCTCCTTACTTTGAACTACCCCCATTTGGGAGTAAACCCTAACCTTTTTGTAGCCTTGATAGGCATGAATAGTACTATGAATGTAAAAGACCCTGTAGAGTCTCCCAGCTCACATGTCCAGGTACTATACTGTCTCTGTCCCCTCCTATGATTCTAATAGGAATTCTAACTTCAGGTGTTTAGTAGAATGCCCATACTTTCACAAACTACCTGACCCTGTTTCTCTGTTCTGTGAACTACTAAGGCTTGGCTCCATCTCTTGTTACAGTGCTGATAGGCTAAAACTAATATACTCTTAGTTTTAGACCTAGTTTATCAGATTCCAGAGTGGCTTCATGCCCTCCTATGTGTACATGGTGGTAGTTACTAACCTAACTTGACACCGAGGACTCTAGCTCACATAAAACCTACAAAATCCTTGCTTCATGCATGTTCCAGCCCACTCCAAAGATCTACTTACCTGAGGAGTAGTTATTATTTTGTACATTATTCAAAATTTACCTGCTTGACCATATGTTGCATCCAATCCTTTCAGTGAAATATAAGCTTCTTTTAAAAATAATTATACTCTGGGGCGGCTAGGTGGCGCAGTGAGTAGAGTGCTGGCCCCGGAGTCAGAAGGACCTGAGTTCAGATCCGGCCTCAGACACTTAACACACACAAACAAAAACCTAGCCATGTGACCTTGGGCAAGTTACTTAACCCCGATTGCCCTCCAAAAAGCAAAAAAAAAAAAAAATTATACTCTGTTTATTTTAATATTCTTTTTATACTTTGAATTCCCAATTCTCTCCTTTCCTTTGGCCCTTTCCACACCCACTGAGAAGACAAGGAATATGATATTAATCACACATTTGAAAGCATGCAAAACATTGAAATATAAGCTTCTTGAGGAAGGGATTACTTCATTAAAAATACTATAGTTCTTTGCATAATAAGTTATCAGTAGGAGGTGGTCAAAATGTTTCTTGAGTTTATTACAACTCAGTTACAACCTAAAGAGGAAGAAACTTGGAGTCTACTTTTAGACAAAATAGACTGTAGTAGTTTCTTCATTTTCCACTTCAATATTACATGATTTGTTCTGTATCAAAAATGTTTGGGCCAATGTAAAACAGTGTATCAAAGTCTCAGAGAGGAAAAATTCAGATGTAATCAAAGAAAGCTTAAATCCATATGATATTTTTATGTGAATAGAAAAAACGGTTGAGGGTTTTAACCTTGTATTTTCTTCAAGAAATCAGGTGTCTGGACTCAAAGAAATTGGTCTTTTAGTGGAGACTGTTCTCTGGAAAGGGAACAAGGTAGAAAATTATCACATAAATTACATCCCCCTCATTCTGATTAGGTGCCAAAGTAGCAGCATAAAACATTGCCAAAGAGGAAGCATTAAGAAGTGCCAATGAAGAGGAAAATGAATTCTAAAGACAAATAGTAGAAAGTTTTCCATTAATACATCAAAAAAAGAAAATATTAGCAGTATCTAATTAAGTTTTACAAAATTTCCATATCTTCAAAGCTAGCTTAAGTTAGTCATTCATGTTGTACTTTCCAGAGTAAAGGACTATGGATGGCATTCAGTATTCAGCTAACCCAGTATCCTGGAATTAATCCATGATTTAGTCATTAGCCACATATTTCTTGAGCACATCTTATGTGCACAGCATTGTTATAAGTGTTGTTGAGGATCCAGTCCCTGTCCTTAAGAGACTTACAGCGTAGTTGGAGACAAAATATACTTATGAAAAATTATATAAAACCATAAGACAACACAAGAGATGTTGCCCGGCAGCATAAGATTAAGTATAAACTGAATAGTATTAAAGAGAAGTGATCTGAGTTATGAGAAACCACCAAAAGAGAGAACGGACTTTAGAAATCACATATTCCAACTCCCCTTTTATATAAATTCCTCACTCATTATCTGACTCACATGTTCTTCCAGGTTCTGAACAAACTCAAATAATGGGGAACTCACTACTTCATAATGTAACACATTCCACCAAAGAAGAAGGTTATATTGTGTTAAAATTTACCTATCTGCAATGTCTATCTATCCCTGTCCAATAGTAGTTCTGTACTCTCTCATCTAGTAGAATAAATATCTGACAAATGACTTCATGTATTTGAATAAGTAATTAAATTCTGATTTAGTCTTCTCTAAGCTAAACATCCACTTCCTTCAACTGTTACTCATATGACATTGTTTCAGATTCCCTGGTCAATCTCCTATGGGCATTGTCTAGCTTCTTTCTTTAACTCTTTTTGTTTTTGCTTTTTTTGCTTTTTGGAGGGCAATTTGGGGTTAAGTAACTTGCCCAATGTCACACGGCTAGATTGTGTGTGTGTGTGTGTGTGTGTGTGTGTGTGTGTGTGTGTGTGTGTGTTTTAAGTGTCGGAGGCCAGATCCGAACTCAGGTCCTTCTGAGTCCAGGGCCAGTGCTCTACTCACTGTGCCACCAAGCCGCCCTCTTTCTTTAAGTCTTAAAATGTGACCTACAGGTCAATATTAATAAGGTGCAGAATGGGGGCAGCTAGGTGGTGCAGTAAGTAAGAGCACCGGCCCTGGAGTTGGGATGACCTGGAACGGTTCAGGCCTCGGTACTTAGCACCCACACCTAAATAATAACTAGCTGTATAACCTTGAGCAAGTTAACCCCAATTGCTTAAAAAAAAAAGTGCAGAGTAGAGAGAATTCTTAACTTTCTTCCTATGATTCTGTGAATGATATTTTTATTAATGCTGTCTGATCTAACATTTTGAATATCGAATGAATGAAAGTCCTCTTGAATGTGCTCACATTCTAGAGTTAATTTCCCAAATCTCACTTTCACTGGTAGTCCCCAGAAGACAGTTATTTTTCATTCAGTGTTCCAAAGTGTTGAAGTGTTGGAATTATCTTCCTAATGTTCACAGTTCTCCACCAGTGTGCTCCCTGCCATGATCTACATCAAATTAATCAGCCAGGCAATATAGATATAGATAAGTATAGCTATATAGATAACAGATATAGATAGACATGTAAGTGGCACAGTGAATGGAATGTTGTAACTGGAATCATGAAGACCTGAGTTTAAATTCAGTCTCAGTAATTTATTATGTGATCCTGCATAAATCACTTAAGCTCAGTTTCCTTCCTATAATATGGAGATTGCAATATCACATATGTAACTTGGTTGTCTTAAGGTTAAAATGAGATACTATTTGTAAAGCTCTTTGAAAAATTTAAAATGTTATATAAATACGACTGATTATTATTATTATAAAAGTAACCTTGACCTATAGCTTTTTTGTGTTAGACAATACAGCAAGCTAATAACAATCAGTGAAAAAATCAAATGTTCAGAATGTTTCTTTGTAATTTTTTAAAATTAAGTGAATTAACTCTGATTTGACTCAGGGGAAATTTTTCAATATTAATCTATTCCTTCTTTTCTATATAGTTTTGCTTAATAGACAATGTCATCTCTTAGTTTCCCATATATAATTATATTTTTAGTTTTGTTTTTGTGTAAGTGTGAAGAATATCAAGAAGTTCAGGTTGACTTTACTGTAAATTATGGGAAAGGATAGTAACTGCAGGACATAGTGGATCCAAATTATGAATGCCAAGTAGTGGAGTTTATGCTAGATCAAAGAATCAATAGAGAACCACTATAGTTTACTGAATGTAGGGGGTAGAGGGTGAGGAATGACCTGATCACTCCTGTACTTTAGGAAAATCACTTTAGTGATTAGGTAGTGGATAGGTTAGAGAGGGAAGAGACTTCAAGTAAGGAAACAATCATGAAGCTATTTGATTAGCCGAAATGAGAGGTGATGAAGGCCTGACCTAGGAAAGGTGACAGGTGATAGAGAAACAAAAATGACAAAATTTAGCAATTGTCAGATTATGCAAAGTGAATGAGAGTGAGGAGCTGAGGACGACAATGTAATTCTGGGCCATTAGAATGATAGTGGCACTCTTGACAGAAATTAGAAAATTCAGAAGAAAGGTGGACTGTCTCTTCCTCTTTTCCCATCCTGCAGACAGTATTTATTATTTATTGATGGACATTTGTGAAAAAATTAGTTTCTTGGCAATTTCTAGTCAAAGCAATAGCACAAAATGGTTTTCAAACATTTAAAAAAAGTTCTAATAATATTTGC
The DNA here is from genome assembly GCA_011680675.1 of Gymnobelideus leadbeateri. Classification (NCBI taxonomy): domain Eukaryota; kingdom Metazoa; phylum Chordata; class Mammalia; order Diprotodontia; family Petauridae; genus Gymnobelideus; species Gymnobelideus leadbeateri. Next base: position 747,852 of record WOXC01005830.1, on the reverse strand, counting down.
TATTTTTTATAAAAATTAACATTAAAGTTTTGTGTATATAGCTAAAAATATCCATTTTATACCAAAAGGTTGTTGTAGTTATCAGAATCATGACTCCAAAGAGCAGTTAGAAGATGTAAGATAAATCAAGATATGACTCTAGAACTAAAATTTTCACCATAATCATACAATTATAACTTCCATTTGCTTTACAATAATTTTTCTTTTTGATCACCTTCCCCTCAATACTACATCTCTATCAGCCCCTTCCCTTTTCCTATCCTTTCCCTTTACCACTTCTTCACTACCTTCTAACCACCTCCTCCTTTTCTTTCCCCTTTTTCCTTATACTGCCTGTAGGGCACTTAGATTTTTACACTTAACAAAGTGTGTTATTCCCTCTGTAAACCAAATCTGATTAGAGTAAATCTCAAATTATACTCTTTTCCCTCCCTTCTTTCCCTCTACTATACGTTTTTGTGTCTCTTCACATTACATTCCTATATTTAACTGAGTATATTTCCTCCTTCAACCAAAACCAGTGAGAGTAAAGCTCATAAAATGTTCATCTCGTTCCCTTCTTTCCCTCTACTATGTTTTATGCCTCTTCACGCGGCATAATTTACCCTCTTCTACCTCCTCCTTTCCTCTTACAATACCTTTGCACTTCTTAATAAGGTTTTTATCATCATATTAGTCAATTTATACCCACACCCTCCATCTATGCATATCCCTTTAAAATGTCATGATAATTACACAACCCTCAATATTAGAGAGGTATCATCCTCCCGTATAGGGATGTAAACAGTTGTTCTGATTGAATAACAAGCACTCTGTGTGTGTGCATGCATGTTTTCCCTGTTTACATTTTTATGTCTCTGGAGTCTTGTATATGAGATGAAATTTTCCATTGAGCTCTGGCCTTTTCATCAGGAAGTGGTGAAATTCCCTTATTTCATTGAATGACCCTCATCTTGCCTGAAATATTATGGTCAGTTTTGCTGGGTAGCTGATCTGTGGTTGTAGTTCAAGCTCCTTTGCCTTATGGAATATTATATTTTAATCCCTCTTATCTTTTAATGTAGAAGTTGCAAGGTCCTATGTGATCCTGACTGTAGTTCTGTGGTATTTGAATTATTTCTGGCTGCTTGCAGTATTTTCTCCTTGGTCTAATAATTCTGGAATTTGGCTACAATATTCCTTGACATTTTCAATTGGGGATCTCTTTCAGGAGGTGTTCAGTGGATTTTTTCAACAACTATTTTACCCTCTCGTTCTAGGGCCTCAGGGCAATTTTCCTTGATTATTTCTTGGAAGATGTTGTCAGGGCTCTTTTTTCCATCATGGCTTTCTGGTAGACCAAAAATTTTTAGATTATCTCTGCTTAATACATTTTCCAGATCAGTTGCTTTTCCAATGAGATATTTTACATTTTCTTCTCTTTTCATTCTTCAGATTTTATTTGACTGATTTTTGATGTCTCATAGAGTCATTAGCTTCAATTTGACTAAGTCCAATTTTTAGCAAATTGTTTTCCTCAGTTAGTTTTTGAACCTCCATTCTGTTTATCCACATTTTACTGTTAAGCAGTGATTTCATCCTGTTTAATTTTGTACCTCCTTTCTCATTTGACAAAATTTACTTTTCAAGTTGAATATTTAGTGATTTTTTTTCCATTTTGTCAATTGTATTTTAATAATAATTGGTCGATTTATCTTCTACCTCTTTAATTTGGCTTTTAAAACCCTCCTTGAGCTCTTCCAAGAATGCTTTTTGGGTTTGAGACCAATTCATATTCCCTTTTGAGGTTTCAGATGTGGGTATAGGGTCAATGGTGTCCTCTTCTGAATTTGGTTTTTCCTGCTAATCATAATACAACTCTATAGTCTTTGTTTTTCAAATTTTCTTTTTCCCATAGTGATTGCCTATTTCCTTGCTTTTTAATATTTTTTTCTTTTTGATGGGTGGTGCGGAGGCAGGGCAATTGGGGTTAAGTGACTTGCCCAAGGTCACATGGCTAGGCTAGTAAGTTTTAGTGCCAGATAGTAAGTTTTAGAGGCCAGATTTGAATTTAGGTCTTCCTGACTCCAGGACTCCTGCTCTAATTGCTACACCACCTAGCTTCTGCCAACTTCCTGGCTTTTAAAGTGTATCTCTGTTTGTGGTATACATAGGACTCTGACCCACACTTCTTATGCTGAGAGCCAGGTTTCTGGTTACTGACTTTGTGTGCTGTAGCCTCTGCTTCTGGCTGGTGAGTGCTGAGATCAAGTTTGGGGCCAGGATCTTCTGTATTTCCCCAAACATACACTGAAGCCCACAGTGCGAGGTGTGGGGGAGGGGTGGTCTGGCCATTTCAGGTTTATACCTTGTACCCCTGGGATAGCGCTATCACAGGCTCAGTTCACTGGTGGCCAGGACCAAGCTGGTGTCTTCTGATCCCCCTGGTGTTGGAAAGGCGCACCAGGGGTTCTGGTGTTAGTGTTTTCACCCCCCCTGGGGTTCGGGATCTCCTGCTGGTCTGCTGAGATGGGACTTGTTGGGAAGCCTCCTGTCCTGCATTTTAGCCTTAGTACAGTCATAGCCATGCTTTTCTCCAGGCCTACTAAGTCTCTAACTGGTTCCATTACTTCAGGATTTTACCCTGGAGCAATATTCTCTGGGTTTTTCAAGGTCAAAAAAAAGGGGGAGTGCAAGCACCTAAGGTTTACTCTGCCATCTTGGCTCTCTGGAGTTCAGGGAGGTAATTTTTAAACATTCAGACTGTGGGCTGATAGCCCCAGGAGTAGCTGTTGCCACTGCCACAAGCCCTGCTCTTATCTCATACTCAGCTCTGAAGGACCCCTGTCCTGCTGTGAGAACTCTGGGAATCCCTGCTACCTTAGGTGAGTCAGTTAGCTCAGGCTCACTCCAGCTCCTCTATAGTTGGGGTCTGTGCTGGTGCAGCCCCCCACACACTGTGCTGCCCCCACCAAGTGCAACAAATCCTACCAGTTGATTTTCTGACTTTCCTGGTATGGAAATCTGCCACACTCTGTCTCCTAATGCATTCTTTTTTAAAAATTAATTTATTAGTTTAGTTTCAGTTAACAAGATTCAATTCCATAGTTCCTTGATTTTCAAATTTCCTTTACTTCCCTCCCCGCTCCCCTCACGAAAGCATATAGTCCAGTATAGGATCTGAAAATACATTCATATTAGACATTATTCCAATTACAAAGGCGTATTGTATTAGGGGGGATGGAAGATGGTAAAGAAGAAATAAAACCAAACAATGAAAAGAAAAAGATCATTTAGTTTGCTTCCATCAGGATTCAGGCTCAGTTCTTTCTAGTTATATCTCAGGATGTCGAATTTCTCTTTTTTCTTGAGTCTTTCGGGAATGACTTGTATCACTGCATTGCTGAAGAGCGTCCAGTCTGTCAAAATTGGTCATCACCGATATGGTATGTCTGTGATTGTATACAAATTTCTTCTGATTCTACTCTTCTTGTTCAGCATCAGTTTGTATAAGTCTCTCCAGGTAATTATGAAATCTGTCACCTCCTCATTTCTTATAGCACAATAATATTCCATTACATTCATATACCACAACCTGTTTAGCTATTCCCCAATTGATGGGCACCCCTTTAGTTTCCAATTCTTTGCAACCACAAAAAGGGCTGCTTTAAATATTTTTGTACATATGGGTCTTTCTCCCACTTCTGTGATCTCTTTGGGATATAACCCTAGAAGTGGTATTCTTGGGTCAAAGAATATGAAATTATTTGTAATCCTTTGGGCATAATTCCAGATTGCTCTCCAGAATGGTTGGATAAGTTCACAACTCCACCAGCAACATGTTAGTGTTCCAATTTGTCCACATTCTCTCCAGCATTTGTCACTTTCTTGTTTTTTCATCTTAGCCAATCTGACTGGAGAGATATGATATCTGAGAGCTGTTTTGATTTGCATTTCTCTTATCAATAGTGATTTAGAGCATTTCTTCATATGTTTATAGATATCTTTAATTTCTTTCTCTGAAAACTGCCTGTTCATATCCTTTGACCATTTATCAATTGGGGAATGACTTGTATTCATATAGATTTGGCTCAATTCTCTATAAATTTTAGAAATTAGTCCTTTATCAGAGACACAAGTTGTAAAAATTCTTTCCCAATTTCCCACCTCCCTCTTGATCTTGGTTACATTGGCTTTGTTTGTACAGAAGCTTTTCAATTTAATGTAATCAAAATTATCCATTTTGCATTTTATAATGCTCTCTAATTCTTGTTTGGTCCTAAAGTCTTCCCCTCTCCACTAATCTGCCAGGTAAACTATTCCTTGCTTTCCCAAATTGCTTACAGTATCATCCTTTATACCTAGATCATGCACCCATTTAGACTTGATTTTGGTATATGGTGTTAGATAATGGTCTATGCCCAGTTTCTGGCATACTGTATTCCAGTATTCCCAGCAGTTTTTGTCAAATAATGCATTCTTATCCCAAAAACTGGGGTCTTTGGGTTTATAGAACAATAGATTACTATATTCATTAACTGCTGGGTCTCCTGCACCTAATCTATTCCATTGATCCACTACTCTACACCTCTGCCAGTACCAAGCAGTTTTGATGACTGCTGCTGTATAATACAGATTAAGATCTGCCATAGCTAGTCCACCTTCCCTAGCATTTCTTTTCATTAATCCCCTTGATATTCTAGACCGTTTGTTTTTCCAAATAAATTTTGTTATTATTTTGTCTAACTCTAGTAAGTAGTTTTTTGGTACATTGATTGGTATGGCACTAAATATATAGTTTAGTTTGGGTAAAATTGTCATTTTTATTATATTAGCTCCACCCAGCCACGAGCACTTGATATTTTTGCAACTATTTAGTTCTGATTTTAATAGTGTGAGAAGTGTTTTGTAGTTGTGATCATATAGATTCTGGGTGTGTTTTGGCAAGTAGATTCCCAAATATTTTATAATGTCTACAGTGACTTTAAATGGGATTTCTTTTTCTATCTCTTGCTGTTGAGTTTCATTAGATATGTACAGGAATGCTGAGGATTTATGTGGGTTTATTTTATATCCTGCAACTTTGCCAAATTTATTTATTGTCTCAAAGAGTTTTTTATTTGATTCTCTATGATTTTCTAAGCATATCATCATATCATCTTCGAAGAGTGATAGCTTGGTCACTTCTTTGCCTAATTTGATTCCTTTGATTTCTTTTTCTTCTCTAATTGCTACTGCTAGTGTTTCTAGTACCAGATTGAACAAGAGGGGTGATAGTGGACACACTTGTTTCACTCCTGATCTTTTTGGAAAGGCTTCTAGTTTATCCCCATTGCATATAATACTTGCTGATGGTTTTAAATAGATGCTATCAACTATTTTGAGGAAGGCTCCATTTATTCCTATACTTTCTAGTGTTTTTTAATAGGAATGGATGTTGTACTTTGTCAAAAGCCTTTTCTGCATCTATTGAGATGATCATGTGGTTTCTGCTAGTTTTATTGTTGATATGCTCAATTATATTGATGGTTTTCCTAATATTAAACCATCCTTGCATTCCTGAAATGAATCCTACCTGATCAGGATGTATTATTTTTGTGATAAGTTGTTGGAGTCTTCTGGCTAATATTTTATTTAGAATTTTTGCATCTAAATTCATGAGGGAGATTGGTCTATAATTTTCTTTCTCTGTTTTATCTCTTCCTGATTTAGGAATCAGTACCATATTTGTGTCATTGAAAGAGTTTGGTAGGACACCTTTTTCACTAATTTTCCCAAATAGTTTGTAGAGTATTGGAATCAATTGTTCTTTAAATGTTTGATAGATTCCCTAGTAAACCCATCTGGCCCTGGAGATTTTTTCTAGGGAGTTCATTGATGGCTTGTTTGATTTCTTTTTCTGAGATGGGGTTATTTAGGTAATTCACTTCCTCTTCAGGTAATCTGGGCAACTTGTGATTTTGTAAATATTCATCCATTTCACTAAGATTGTCATATTTATGTGCACACAATTGGGAAAAACAATTCCTCATTATTATTTTTTTATTTCCTCTTTATTGGAGGTAGATTCACACTTTTTATTTTTTATCCTCATAATTTGGTTTTCTTCTTTCTTTTTTTTATCATATTGACTAAGGGTCTATCAATTTTGTTGATTTTTTTCATAAAACCAGCTCTTAGTTTTATTTATTAATTCAATCGTTTTCTTAATTTCAATTTTATTAATTTCATCTTTGATTTTCAATATTTCTAATTTAGTACTAAATTGGGGATTTTCAATTTGTTCTTTTTCTAACTTTTTCAATTGCATGTCCAATTCATTGACCTCCCTTCTCTCTGCTTTAATTAAGTATGCACTCAGGGATATAAAACTTCCCTTGAGAACTGCCTTTAGGGCATCCTGAAAATTTTGGTATGTTGCCTTATTATTATCATTCTCTTGAATAAAATTATTTATTGTTTATATAATTTCTTGTTTGACCCACCAATTTTTTTAGGATTAATTTTTTTAAATTTCCAATTAGTTTTTATTCTATCTTTCCATGGCCCTTTATTGCATATAATTTTTATTGCATCATGATCTGAGAATGATGCATTTAATATTTCTGCCTTTCTGCACTGGATTGTGAGGTTTTTATGCCTTAGTACATGGTCTATTTTTGAGTATGTACCATGCACTGCTGAAAATAAAGTAAATTCCTTTTTATCCCCATTCAGTTTTCTCCAGAGATCCATTATATCTAGTCTCTCTAAGAATCTATTCAACTCCTTAACTTTTTTCTTTTTTATTTTGAGGTTAGATTTATCGATTTCAGAGAGGGGGAGATTAAGGTCCCCCACTAGTATAGTTTTGCTATCTATTTCTTCCTCTAATTCCTTTAACTTCTCCTCTAGGAATTTGGATGCTATACCACTTGGTGCATATATATTAAGTAGTGATATTGCTTCACTCTGGATGGTGCCTTTTGTAGGAAATAGTTTCCTTCCTTATCTCTTTTAATTAGATCTATTTTTGCTTTTGCTTTATCTGAGATAAGTAATGCTACCCCTGCTTTTTTTACTTTAGCTGAGGCATAATAAATTTTACTCCAACCTTTTACCTTTATCCTGTGTATATGTCCATATTTCAAATGTGTTTCTTGTTGACAGCATATTGTAGGATTATGGTTTTTAATCCATTTTGCTTGAATTCATCCCATTCACATTCACAGTAATGATGACTATCTGTGTCTTCCTCTCCATCCTATTCCCTCCCCTGTTTATGTTTTTGTTTCTTCCTTCTCCCTTCCCCTCCTTGAAGTTTTCCCTTTTGACTGCCCCTTCCCTCAGTGTTCCCACCCAGTGATCCTCCTTCTTAACCTACCCTCTCCCCTTACTACTGTTTCCCTCCCTTCTAGTCCCCCCCTTTAGTCTCCTCCTTTTCACCACCCCTTACCCTTCCACTATCTATAGGACACAACAAGTTTTTATTCTTATCAGAGTAAATTACTCCCCGTTTGTTTCCAAACCAATGAGAGTAAATTTCAAACAGTATTCCTCTCCCTCCCTCCTTTTCCTCTATTTAATGAATTTATATGTCTATTCATATTATAATTTTAAACTTCACTGATTAAGTTAATCCATCTTTGAACCAGAACCAGTGAGAATAGTGTTTAAATGATGTTCAGCTCCCTCTTTCTTTCCCCTCTTCTATAGTGTGTTTTAATGCCTCTTCAGATGGCATATTTTACCTTTTCCTATCTCATCCTCTCCTTTTTCCCATTACAGTCCCTTTGATCCCCTTAATAGTTTTTTTTTTGTTTTTAGACTTCATGTTAGTGCATTCATACCCACACCCTCTATCTAAGTATAACCCTTTTGAAGGTCATGATAATCATAGAGATTTTGAATATTGACAGTTATCAGCTCCACATATAGGGATGTGAACATTTTGGTCTTGTTGCATCCCATATAATGAGTGTGTGTTTCTGGGTGTTGGTGTGTGCCCTTATGCAAGTGTGAGTCTGTGTTTCTCTTGTTTACCTTTTTATGTCTTTCTTGAGTCTTGTAATTGGAGATCAAATTTTCCATTGAGCTCTGGATTTTTCATCAGGAAAGTCTGGAAGTCTCTTATTTCATTAAATGACCATCTCCTTGCCTGAAAGATTATGCTCAGTTTTGCCAGGTAGTTAATCCTTGGTTGTAGTCCTAGCTCTCTTGCCCTATGAAATATTAAATTCCAGTCCCTCTGCTCTTTTAATGTTTTTTAAAGAAGCAGCTAGGTCCTGTGTGATCCTAAGTGTAATTCCTAGATATTTGAATTGTTTCTTTCTGGCTGCTTGTAGAACTTTTTCTTTAATCTTGTAATTCTGGAATTTGGCTACTATATTTCTTGGAGTTTTCAGTTTGGGATCTCTCTCAGGAGGATTCTGGTGAATTGTATCGATAGCTATTTTATCTTCTGATTCCAGGACCTCAGGACAGTTTTCTTTGACAATCTCTTGGAGGATGTTGTCTAGGCTGCTTTTTTCATCATGGCTTTCTGGTAGACCAATAATTCTTAGGTTGTCTCTCCTAGATCTGTTCTCTAGGTCAATTATTTTTCCAGTGAGATATTTTACATTTTCTTCCAATTTTTCGATGGTCTTGTTTTGTTTGATTGACTCTTGCTGCATCATAGAGTTCTGAGTTTCAGTTTGATTGTCTCTAATTTTTAGCAAATTATGGTCTTCAGTTAGTTTTTGAAGTTCCTTTTTAGGGAGGTATTTTCTCCAATTACTTCACTGAGACTTTTTTCCAAGTTGGTCACTGCCTCCCTGATTTGGTCCTTAAAATTTTTCTTAAGTTCTTCCAGGAATGCTATTTGGGCTTGAGACCAGATCATGTTTCCTTCTGTGGTCTCAGGTGTGGGTAGAGAGTCTATATTGTCCTGTGTATTTCGGTTGTTCTTGCCCTGCATAGTATGCTCGAATAGACTTTCTTGCCTTCCCCTTCTCTTTCTCAGCTTCCTTCTTTCCCATTGTGACTTCCTTTTTATTAGTTTCTCAGGCTATGAGTTTGGGGCCTGATCCTTGACTTTGAATACCTCTGGGTGGCTAGTTTATGGCTAAGTCACGGAAGTCAGTGAGGAATGTAGATGTGTAGGTGGGGGTGCATCTGACCACTTCATATTTCTGCCTCTATACCCCTGTCCTATAAGTAGGCTTTTGTTGGTGAGGTGAGGTGGGGCTTGTCCTCCCTCTCTTCTCTTCAGACTCCTGGCTGTCTCAGTTACACCCCTTCTTGGAGACTCTCAAGCCTGGGGCTATTTCCATTAACTTGGGAATTCAGTCTGGGTAGAAGACTTATCTTTGGGTTTTCTGCTTCATGAAGGAGGGATGGGAGCATCTGAGCAGCTAGAATTTACTTTGCCATTCCAGCCCCTGTATTATACAGGCAGGCAGTCTCCAACCTTCCAGGCTGGGGGCCAATTGCAGCCTGAGAAGCTGCTCTCTCTCCTGGAGGCCCGATTCTCCTACCTTACTCCAATGACCCCTCCTGTCCCTTCGTGAGATGAAGGGTAGATGAGTGGGATTCATGCTTGGTAAGTCTGCAGGCTGGGGCTTTCTCTCTCTGGTGTAGTCTCCTTGTCTGCTCTTAGGTCTGAGCTGTGCAGACCCCACTGGGCAACCTCCTGGGCTGGACTCTGCCACACTCTGTCTTCCAGTGGGCTCCGTCACTCTGGAATCTGCTCAGATTCACCCTTTGAGACTTAGTGACCAAGGAGCTCAGCGAGGTTACAGCTTCCTTCCCGACATCTTGCCTCCTAATGGATTCTTTCACTTTAAAATTCATTCAGATACACTTTTTAGAGGTAACTGAAGGAATTCATGGGCAATCTGAGGTGAGTTCCTGCTTTCACTCTGCCATCTTGGCTCTGCTCCCCCAATAATTTTTCAAAGTACAGTTTAATACATATTTTATTTTGATCTTTTTAAGAGCACTTTGTAAATATAACACTTTTTAGTGTTCCCATGCGATAGCTAAAGCAAATGAGGCTCAGAGATTTTGAGGATTTTTTTTTCTAAAACTGCACAGAAAATAGGTGGAAAAGTTAAAACTAAGACCCAGTATTTCTGACTCCAGACTAAATGATCCTTTTTCACTTATTATACAGGGTGATACACAAGACTAATAATTAAAATCCACTGATAATTCCTAAACCTCTGCTTAGTTATTCATTCAGTCTTCTAATAACAAATAATCTTCCCCCTTTGGCACATGCTGCTAAAAAGTAGCACGTTTCACTTAGCAATGATTAGCTCCCTTTCTTGTAAGGTTCACGATGTAGGTGGTAGCACATTGTTAAATGGTTTATAGGCAGTCAGCTTGGAATAGAAGAGACAGAAACAAAGAGAAAACACATAGCACATAAATGAAGAAGAGCTCTCCATAGTTCATATAATCATTAAAAACATGTATTTAAGATTATTTCAATACCTTCAGCATATTAGAGTGAAAGGTACATATCTTAGCATTAGGAATGTGCACTATTGGGCAATTATAAAGAGTATTTAACAGAACTGGATATTCCAAACCTGCTTTTTCAGGTCTAGTTTATTTGAAATTATTTGTGAACATGTTTTTGCTTGATCAAAACCTTAAATGCTATTCTATGTTGGGGGTTGGGGGAAAATATCGATTTGAGGTGTATTTACATAAGTAAATCACACAGTGAATCCAACTGGAACTGTATGCTTTGATTCAAAGTGGTTATCTTTGCCAGACTGTACAGAGTCATAGTTGGCACCTGTCCTTTGAATTTCCTCCCAGTTTCTGGCAGTGCTAGCTCATGTCAAACAGGACCCATATGACTTTCCCCAGTATATTGATTCTACTGAAACCTGCCAGTTAGATTCAATTCAAATATACATATAGATGCAGTTTTCTCACCATCATCTTCTATGTTTCAAAGATATAAATAAATCCTTCCACTTATCTTCATTCATTTCTATGCAAATTTCAATGCAAATTTTGATTAAGAATCTGCATTTGGTTTTTCTTCACCTTGTCTGATTAGATTTCGATTCACAGTGTCTCTTGACAGGAGCAGAATGGGGGTAAATGAGATGGTCTCCTGAATCAACTATTTCTATAAACTAATTCTAATTTTTCATGCATTTTGCAAGTTATAGTTTCTTACTTTGAGATCCAACACTCCATACCCTGCAGGACAAGTTCTACCCCCCACCCCCATCCCCGCCCCCACTTAATTTATAGGCCAAAAACTCATTCCTTTGAAAGTTGGGTTAAGATTATATTTATCTTGGAAGTAAAAATAAAGTGTTATTTTCTCAGAAGATAGTGAACATTAATCTACCTTAATTACAAATGGACTCAAAAAGTCCCACAGTTCATCACAAAAAAGTCCCTCTAGCACCTCCAGTCATTGAATTCTAGAGATAAAGGTTATGTACATTATAAAGAAAGCAGTAGAGGTTTTCATTGTGTATATTTACATTTTGCCCATGTGTTTGTAGTCCTTCAGTTATGTGAATACCAAATTTAGTTGCACAAACCTTTCAATGAAAAAAATATTTTTTTTTTCTGAATCTTCTCAAGTGGCTTGTGTTTTGATACAATCTCCTGCTCCTGAAGGAAAAATATGGTCATAAAAATACCTTGTCAATCTGTGCATGGATGAAAAATTCTCCAAATAGTTGTTAGATAAAGCATAAATTAGAGATTTAATTTAAAGCATATATTAAAGATAAAAGCATAAAAGCATAAAGCATAAATATGAAGGGAGAGCTCATATAGCCCTAAACTGAAATTATCTGTGTATCAAAAAATTTAACAACAAATACATAGAAGGGAGGCCAGTTTTGATCAGTGGCCTTAAAGGAGAAGAATTTATTCTGAATTAGAAATAGAGCAGTCAGAGGGACAACAAAAGTCATAATCTTTCACAAGCTATAATAAATAACAAAAGGCATGATTTTCAATCCATCTAGCAACCACATAAATGTTCCATTATATTTTCTTACAAGATACTGTTAATGAGAATTATAGAACTAGTAAAAACATGGAATAAATCGTTTCTTTTTTACTTTTTGTTTAAATATGATTATGTTTAGGTGAATGAGTTTTAATTGTTGGAAAGACTAAATGTGATTTTATTCTTCCAGTACAATGTTGCCAAATATGTTACATATATGACTTAAAAGATCAATACAAAGTCAAGAGTATTCTCCATACTAGTGCCCATGGAAAATTACCCCTTGATGTCTTGCTTTTATAGCTACTTGTAATAGACTTCTGTCATTTCTTTTTTCACCTCTGTCTCATGATCTCAAAAGAGGATACTTCCTATGTTAACAGATTATTAGAAATGGAAGAGACCCTAGTCTTATCCTTCCATTGTATAATTGAGGAAGCTAAGTTCCAGGGAAGAAGAATGATTTATCCAAGATAATGTAGGTACTAGTGGCAGAAGTTAAGTGCCAAGTCAAGGCTTGAGTAGCAACTGCATACCCTCATCTCTCTCATAGAAATAATAGTTGTCTTACCATGTCTGTTTCATAAAAATAATTGCAACATTTAAAGTTTTCTTTTTTGTCATCTCATCATCATGAGGAAACGATGGTTTGTAAAATTCTATCTTCCAAAGGAGCGTAATTAACCTAGGACTTAGTAGTATCAGAGGTGAGATCTGAACCTGGGTTTTCTTAATACCAAGCCCAAGACTCTATCTACTACACTGCATACTGCCTCTATAAAGAGCCAAATCATGTCATTTATATTATTACTGTGGCTCTTTTTCCCTTGACCTGTGATTTTACTGCTAAGAGATCTTCTATCAATATAAACCAGCAACTATGTGACAACTTATTGTCTTATATAGTTAAATGGGGGTACTAAGAAGTTAAGTAATTTCTCTGAGGTCACATAGACAATATGTGAGAGAAAGGTAAGATTTGAGACCAGATCCTCCTTAGTTTTTTAAGACCTGCTGTCTTTCTATCACACTAAGCTATTTCATTGTTGTTTGCTGTTGTTACCTGTGAGTAATTCCCCACTGTGGAGTAGGGAGTATTAGAATTCAGAAACTAAATTGTTTATTACAATGGCTATTAACAATAGTTAAAACAAGACTACTAAGGACTTGAAGGGAAACACATTAAGGGGGAGAAAGGAATTGAAGGGAAGAGAATGGAAGAGAAGGGAAGGGACTAAGCATTTATATAGGACCTACTGTCAGGCACTTTGCTAACACATTTAAAAAATATATTATTTAATCTTCACAGCAAGCATATGAGGTAGATGTATTATCTCTATTTTGTAGGTGAGGATATTGAGTCTAACAGACATTTAAGTGACTTGCCCAAGGGTCACACAATAAGTGTCTGAAGCCAGAAACTTCTAACCCCTCTCCTCCACCTATCTCCAAGTGAGGTTTTAACACCTATCAGGAGAAAATAAGGAAGACTGGAGGCCACTGTTTTCTCCAGAGAGAGAGGGTACCAGCTAGAAGTGTGTTCTATCTGTTCACTAAAATATTGTTCATCTAGGGCAGAGGTGAGGATGAGGTCTCAAGGCCACACGTGGCCTTCTAGGTTCTTTGGTGTGACTTTTTGTCTGAATCCAAGTTTTATAGAACCAATTCTTTTATTAAGGTTATCTGTTATGGATATGATGAGATTCAAGCCAACTTCTGATCACTTTGTCATTTCTGGGGGGAAAGGGTATCTATAATCTATATTCCAATTTGATCCCCTTTTCCACCAAATGCTAGTTCCACAATGGTCTTTATCAAATAGCAAATATTGAAGGATCCCATCTATCCAACTCAAAGGAAAACAGGAATCAGAGATGGTATACATAAGAGAATAAATACCTGAAAATACAGAGTAAAGGTGCTTTCCCATTTGGAGTGAGGTATTAGCTTAACCAAGAGAGAATCTTGGATCTCAACCCAAGGGAAACTCCTGTTAATGCAGCAAGGGTACAGCAAGTAGGGAATAGGATAATGATGGATGTTGCTAGCTCTTCCCATATCTTCCCAGAGTCTTTTCCTTCAACAACTTGAAGTATGGTTGATCTTTTCTATCATCCTTCTGGAAGTCAGAAGCACCTGAAGAGTCTTGACACTTGAAGATGCATGAAGGGTACTTAAAGCACAATGAATCCCCAAAGTGGAATGGCCCTGAAAAGTAGCAAAAAGGGACTGATTGAGAACGGAATCTCTCTTGCCTCTCAGTTAGTATTTCCCTCCTCTATCCAATAAGGAGATAGTCCCATACCAATGGGCTTTAGGACAAGAGTTACAGTAGTAGTAAGACCAGCAAACTATCAGAGTTCGGATGTGTTGAGGCCAGGTTCTAACCCTACCTCCTGATAATGAATGCTGAATCAATTGCAAATGGAAGAGACTTTAACAGAATAGGGGGACTGAGAAAAAAGCCGAAGTCTTTCAAGGTGGATCAAGATGTTGTAAAAAATGGGAAGGAGTAATAAGGAGAAAAACCAGGTACTACTGGTATGTTGACTTAGTCTTATCATAAAAGCTACAGGAAGAAGAATAAAGAAATAAGGAAAATAAAGCCTTTGCAGTTTCTGCAGGGGCATGAGGAAAGATTTGTTAGAAAAATCCACTTCACAAAAATGAGATCAGCTGCCCAGAAAGAGATTATGTGGTAAGGAACGTAATTTTGAATTCTCTAAGGATGAACCCAAGGGACATTTCTGTAGTTATACAAAATTTAGGAAGTAAAGAGTTTGATATGAATTACAATCCATCTTACAAATAATGTTTACTTTAGAGTCTTTGTATTCAAAGGAATAGGATTACTGTAAGAACTATGAAGTGATTCCACTTAGCAGACCTGGGGTGTGTAGTGGAAAAAACAATGCCTTTGGAGTGAGAAGAATAGGTTCAAATTCCAGGTCTGCGAATTACAAGATGTTTGACTTTGGGTAAATTACTCCATATTTCCGAAGATCAGACTAGATATGCTTTAAAACTTCTAAACAGCAAAAAAAAAAAAAAAGTGTGTGTGAGTGTGTGTGTGTGTGTGTGTGTGTGTGTGTATTCATTCTGCTCAGGAAATAATCAAATATTGTCATCTATGGGATATGATGGGATTCAAGGTAACTTCTGATCACTCTGCTATTTCTGAGGGGAAAGAGGACCCTAAGCTCTATATTCCAGGTTTGACAACCTTTCCCACCAAATACCAAATTCACATTGAACACACATAGCTAAGAAAGGCATCTATCCAATATTCAATTAAAATACTATTACCTGAATTAAAAGATATTGTATTGTACTGAGTTCCAGTAGAAAAAGTGAAGAAAGTAAAAGTCTAGACTAGGGAATGAATTCATGTGTGAAATAGAGCAGTAGTTTGTAGATAGGGATGTTAGCCACATGCCAATGATTTTTCATTTAGGGACATAGCTTAGAAATTGTCTATAGAAATTCACAGTGAAGAAAGCATTTTAGGTAATTAGCAACATGGATGAGAAAGAGAGAGAGAGAAAGAGAGAGAGAGAGAGAGAGAGGGAGAGAGAGAGAGAGAGAGAGAGAGAGAGAGAGAGAGAGAGAGAGAGAGTGACATGTCTATGCAACAACCCCAGAATGTGTGATAGGGAGTCGCACACAGGATCATTTCAAGGTCCGAGAATTGGCAACAAAAACAACAAAGCTGACAACATTTGCCCAAATGAATGCTTTTGGGAAGGTCTCTAGGATTCTAGGAGGAAAAAAAAACAGAAAAAGGGATCCACTGGAAGAAAAGAAGTTGGATTGAAAAATAAGATGGATTTTCTCTTATACTGTGGAGAAAAAGACAGAATAAAACAATGATGATGATGTTTTAGACCCAGAGGGTGAAAAAAGTTGAAAGAATCCACAGACCACCTCCTGAAAATGATCCCAAAAAGAAAACTCATAGGACTATTATAGCCACCTTCCAGAATTCCTAGATCAAGGAGAAAATACTACAAGCAGCCAGGAAGAAGCAATTTCAGTATTGTGGAAACACAATCAGAATAGCACAGGACCTGGCAGCTCCTACATTGAGGGATTTACGGGCATGGAATATGATATTCTGGGGGACAAAAGAGCTGGGATTAAAACCAAGAATCACATTCCCAGTAATCACATACCCACATACCCATATCTTGTTTCACAGGAAAATATGGTATTTCAGTGGAATAGAGGACTTTCAAGCATTCTTGAGGAAAAAACCAGAGTTGAATAGAAAATTTGACATTAAGACACCAGAAGCAAGAGATGCTTGAGAAGGTAAACAGGGAAAAGAAATCAAAAGGAACACATAAAATTTGAACTATGTACATTCCTACATGGAAAAACAATAACTGTGAGTGATGAAACCTTTCTTAGTATGAAAATAATTGAAGAAGGGTATATGGGCATATGAATACATATGTGAATGTGTGTATATATGTTGACAGGTATACATGGATAGAGGGCACAGGTCAAATTTGGTGGGGAGGGATGATACTTAAGGGGTGAAGTTAAGAGATTAGAGAGGAATGTGGCAAAAGGAGATGGGGAGAGACGGGGGTAAACTGTCTCATGTAGAAGAGGCAAGGGGTAGTAGGTGCAGGGGAGGGGAAGAATGGGAAGGCAAAAATGCTCAACCATATTCTCATTGAATTTGGCTTAGGGAGAGAATGCTATACATACTAAATGGGATATCTCACCCTGCAGGACAGTGGGGGGTAGGAGGATGAGACGGGCGATGATGGAGGGGAGGGAATGCTGGGGGGAGGGAAGGTTGGAGGCACCCACTTCTGAAGAGGGACAGGATTAAGGTAGGGAATGGACCGGGCGGGGAGTGGGATGGGTAGGAGGGAAATATAGCCAGTCTTTTACAATATATCTACTATGGTAATGTTTTGCATGGCTATACATGTACAACATATACTGAATTGCTTATCTTCCCAGTGGGAGTGGGTGACAAGGGAGGAAGGGAATAGATCTGGATTTCGAAGTTTTAAAATCAAATGTTTCTAATATATATATGTGTGTGTGTGTGTGTGTGTGTGTATTATATACATATATAATATTATATATAATATAAATATATATAAATGCTATTGTTAATACTATTTGGCATGTAATTGGGAGATAATATGTGTAAGCATTGGGGCACAGAGATTCACCTTGCCCTAATGGAAAAGTCATAGGGGGTATGGGAGAAGAGATGGGAGAGAGCAGATTGGATGAGGGAATATCCTATGGGACTGCTGGATAGGGGAATAAAACAGGGAAAAAAATTGTAACTCAAAATCTGGCAGAAATGAATGATGTAAACCAGAAGTTAATAAAGCATTTGAAAAAAAGAAAGCAGAGGTGGAATCAGTTTGTTTTTTTTTTGTTTTTTTTTAGGTTTAAAGGAAAATAACAAGTGGGGAGAGAAAAAGAGAGAGACAGAGAAAGAATTTGAATATGCATGCATAAAGAAGGATGACTGATGGAAGAAGATCAAGAGGAGATAGAAGGTAATAAAATTCAGGGTAGAGGAAGAGAGGTCATGTCTGTCAAAAGAGGGAGGTATATCTTATTTCAGAAGGGAGAGGAAATGTAGTTAGAACAGAGGATTTAAAAAGAAGGAAAACTTTAAGGAAGAAGGAAAAGTTGGATAGCCATTTGAGGAAATGTAATATATAGTCAATAAATAAATTAAAGACTTGAATAGTAGCAATGAAGACCCAGTTGAAGTCAGATACCATGAATCCATAATCATTACGTAGTCATGGTTTCTTTCATCAATGTTCAGGAGCTCAGGAAGAGAAATGTAACAGGGTTGGTTCCCCGGGAGGATAGGGAGCAATTGTGACTACTAGAGATTACAGGAATGCATGAAAACAATGAAGTATATGAGGACAGAACAGAGCAGGAAGAAACTGTTAGAGAGGGGAATTACAAAATTCCTCAGTTAACAAATGATTAATTTATTCACTATACTTAAAATTAAATACAGTATGACTGACAACATCTTGATCATCTGAAGGAGATTATCTGGAATCCAAGCAGAATCCCTCGTATGGGCTGCTATCTGAGAGGGTAAGTGCTGCATTTGAACATGAGAAAGCTGAGTATACTCTGTGAAGAGGATACATGAACTGCCCCTTCCCAAGGGAGCTCCTTAGACTTGATGGAATGAATCTTTAGCTTTGTATGGACCTCCTCTACTTGAGGCCCTCTTTGTTAACAATTCAAGGATCTGAAGAACTGCATTTATTTTGTATCTCAATGTTGTTGCTTTTGTAAAGCAACCACATGATTCTATATTTAAGATGCTTCATGCTTTATTACATTATGTTATATCTTCATATTGTCTCAAGATAATTGGTATAGTCTCTAGAGTCTGGTGTGGGATCTTTAGAGTGTGGTGCAATATTGTTGTAATTTAAAAAAGGTGGAAAGTGTGAGTTGCCATATTCTGGTTTGCAGTAGCAGGTAATGATGGGGTAGTGAAGTAAACATATGTGATGAATGAAAAACCAGAGTCAAAGTTTCAGGGTATTAAACAACAATTTATTAATTAGG
Source organism: Gymnobelideus leadbeateri (assembly GCA_011680675.1). Taxonomy (NCBI): domain Eukaryota; kingdom Metazoa; phylum Chordata; class Mammalia; order Diprotodontia; family Petauridae; genus Gymnobelideus; species Gymnobelideus leadbeateri. Next base: position 729,332 of record WOXC01005830.1, on the reverse strand, counting down.
CTAACAGATAAACAATAAATTGGTAGTCAGAGGTTTCTCTTAGTAACTAAAGATCCTACCATGGTGATTGTTTGTTGTTGTCCTTTGTTCTCAAAGAGGACCAAAATGACTTCACTATACCTGAATCAAGTTACAGAGTGTCCAACTGTGGCTGATCAGACCAATAAGAGCTCAGAATGTTCTACCACAAGTAGGGTACAAAAAGTTTATATGAATGTTTGGGTTGGATTCTTTAAATTTGCACATCTCCCGCTTCTTTTGAGGTATTTCAGTTCTGCTTTGCTCATAGAGCATAGCACCTTCTCTAATGAGGGCACCACATGCTGAGTGGTCCTTGGCAAGTGTTTCCCATGCCAACAATCCACTCCAAAGTTCTTAATAAAGACCTTGCTAGTATCCTTGCATCACTTCTTCTGACCACCATGTAAGTACTAGCACTGTGTGAGTTAACCATACAATTATCTTTTTGGCAAGCTGGCAAGTGTTCATTTTGCATTTGAACAGCATGGCCAGTCCATCAGAGTTGCACTCTCTGCAGCAGAGTTTGAATGCTTGCCTGTTTAGTTCAAGAAAAGACCTCAGGGTTTAGTATTTTATCGTGCCAGGTGATCTTCAGAATCTTTCTAAGACAATTCAAATGGAAGCAGCTGTTTCCCATCACAATACAGTATGTATTGTCCAGGTTTCCCAGGCATACAACAATGAAGTCAGTACAATGGCTCTGTAGACCTTTAGTTTGGTAGTCAGTCCAACTCTTCTCTCCCAGACCTTCCTTCAGAGCCCCCCAAACACTGAGCTAGCTCTTGTAACGCATGTGTCAACCTCATTATAATGGTGTACACCCCTTGAAAGTACACTACCAAGGTAAGTGAACTTATCCATAGCATTCAAAGTTCTTCATTTGCTGTAACCACTGGTTCCACATATGGGTGCTGTGGTGCTGACTGATGAAGTGTCAGTGTATTCTTGGTGTTAATTGTTAGGCCAAAATTAACACAAGCAGAAGAAAAACAATCCATACATTGTTGCTTCTCAGCTTCAGAGGCTGCATTGAGTGCACAATCATCCCCAAATAGAAAATCATAAACCAACGCTCCATACACTTTGGTCTTGGCTTGTGGCTTTTTCAAGTTGAAAAATTTACCATAAGTGTGGCAGCTTACATTGATGCAGTGTTCATCTTCATTGAAAGCATTTGGCAATATGGCTGAAAACATCATACTAAAAATCATGGGAGCAAGAACACAGCCTTGTTTTACTCCACTGGTGACTAGGAAAGCACAAGAGTTTTGTCTGTTATCCAGAACCCAGGCAAGCGTGCCATCATGAAATTTTTATACAATGCTGATGAACTTCTCCAGGCAACCAAATATTCCATTGAGTTCTCATGACTGACAGTATCAAAATCCCTGGTCAGATCTACAACCTTTGTGTTCAGACCTCTGTTCTGATCCTAGCATTTCTCCCAGAATTATTTGGCAGTAAACACCACATCAACATTTTCTTGGTTCTTTCTGAAGCCATACTGGCTCTCAGGTGTATAATTATCTTCCAGGTGAAGGATCAGCCTATTAAGGAGGACTCTGGTAAGGATCTTGTCAGCAATGACTAACAAAGAGACCTCCTTGTGATCAACATAGAACAATCTATTTCCTTTATATTTATAAAGATGGACAATCAAAGCTTCTTTTAACTCCTAGAAAGATAACTTCCTCTTGCCATATAACCTGGAAAATTTCAGTGAGTTTTGTATGAGCAATGGACCCCCTAACTTGAGAATCTCAGATGGAATAGAATAAACACCAGGTGTTTTACCACAGGAAAGGAGCCTAATGGCCTTGAAAACCTCATCTTCAGTTGTAACTTCAGCTAGGGAGGGAATGACTTCAGACTGAAGTCAATCGTCAATGGTTTCAGCGTTGATTGAGAATGGTCTGTTGAGAGCACTATGGAAGTGTTCAACCTATCTCTCTAGGATCATGTCTTTATCACTAATCAATGTGGCTCCATGAGCACTGAGTCATTGAGGTGTACCATAGGCCATAAATAGCCTTCTGGAATCATAAACATGCTTTGAATTTTAACTATCAGCATAAAATTGAGTTTAATCTGCCTTCTTACTGAGCCAAGAATCCTGCATCCCTCTAAGCTTCACTTGTACTTTACTTTTGATGGAATTAAATGCTGCCTTCTTAGAGATGGATGAACTGTTCCGCTGGTAAATACTGTGTAGTTCTCATTTTTTTTTCATTTAGCAGTTTCCAAATTTCCCCATCATATTCACCCAACCCGTGGTGATGTTTGTGAGTGTTCTGACCCAGATGAGCAAATGCAGTGCTGTATATCAAATATCTGAAAGTTATCCACTCCTTTTCTGTTCCACTGTTAACTATGAATTGGTTCAACTTTCCCTCCAAGTTAGCAGCAAACTCTTCCCTCTCAGAGAAGAGCTCTAATCTCTTGACAATAATACTCCTGGTAGTCATTTTGCCTTGGGGACACAATTTTGTTGAAAGTGAATATTTCCCTTGAAGAGGATAAGTCTATGATCAGTAAAGCACTCTGTGCCACACATTGCCTTCATTGCTTTCACATCCTATCTGTCTCTTCTTATAATCACACAGTCTAGTAAATGCTAATGTTTCTGCCAGGGTGAATTCATAAAGTTTCATTGTGTTTAGGTAAACAAAAGACAGTGTTGGTGATGAAAAGGTCATGAGATGCATAAGTCTTCAGTAGCAAGTGGTCATTGATGTTGCTGCTTCCAATTCCATTCTTTGCAAAGACTCCCTGCCAAATATGGTAGTCTGAGTCTACTCTAGCATTAGTCACCCAGAATTATAAATTTGCCACTTTTGACACATTGAGGAAAAAGGTGTCCAGGTCTCCATAAAATTTTTCTATGCCTTCATCAGGGTTCATCATGGTGAGAGCATAGGCACTTATGATGGTGGTCTGACATTTTCCTGCAAGTGCCAATCATATTGTCACTAGCCTGTTGTTGACTCCTTTTGGTAGGAATACAAGCTTGTTGACTAGATTAATTTTTTTAAAACTTAATTTACTTATTTTTAGTTTTCAACATGCATTTCAACAAGATTTTGACTTACAACTTTTTCTCCCTCCTCATCTTTCCCCTACGCCCTAAAATATCAAGCCTACTGTACGCCCCCTCCCCCAATCTGCTCTCTCCTATATCCTCCCCCATCCCCTCCCTTCTATGCTCCCCCCTTTTTACCCATTGCCCCTACGTTCCTGTAGGTAAGATACCCAATTGAGTGTGTATGTTATTCCCTCCTCAAGCCAAACTCAATGAGAATGAAGTTGTCCTATTCCCTTTCACCTTCCTGTTCTTCCCCTACACTGTAACAGTTTTCTGTTGCCTCTTTAATCTATTGTTAATCTATTTAATCTATTGTTCCCTTTATTCTTCTCCCAATAAATTCACCTCTCACATCTTAATCTTATTTTTAGATATAATTGCTTCATATTCAAATCATCCTGTGCCCACACACATATATATCTATATACACATATATCCTCCTATATATATATATATATATATATATATATATATATATATATATATATATATATCATATGTATATGTATATGTATACATATATATTCCCTTTGGCTATCCTCATACTGAAAAAAAAGTACTATGAGTTACAATTATCATTTTTCCATGTTGGAATGTAAATAGTTCAATTTTAATAAGTTCCTTATGATTTCTACTTCATGTATACCTTCTTATGCTTCTCTTGCTTCTTGCATTTGAAAGTCAAATTTTCTGTTCATCTCTTTTTTTCTCAAGAATGCTTGAAAATCCTCTATTTCATTGAATGATCATGTTTTTCTCTGTAGCATTGTTGGTTAGGTGATTTTTGATTTTAGTCCTAGCTCCTTTGACCTCCAGAAAATCATATTACAAGCCCTTCAATCCCTTAATGTAGAAACTCCAGAATGGAGAGTTTTGTCCCAAATTGCTGGGGTTTTTGTAGCTTCCATTCCATAAATACATGCACACATACATTCACCTATACATCCATATATATGTGTATGTATGCTTACATACATACAAAATCCCTGCAAGTATCCTCAAACTAAGAAAATTTTAGGAGTTACAAATATCATCATTCCATGTAGGAATGTAAAGTAGCCAAAATGTAGAAGAGCAACATGAAGCTGGCATAGGTTTTGTAATCAAAACTAATCTAGTCAGTGGCAGAGCCAAGACGGTGGAATAGAAACAGGACTTCCACATGGCTCTGGGTTACACCTCCTCCAATACACTTAAAAATGACTATAAACAAACCTTAAAGCTACAAAACCCACAAAGTGACAGAGCAAAACAAATATGCCTCTAAAGGCAGCCCACCAGGCTGGCAAGAAGGGTCCATCTCAGTGTGCTGGAAGCCAAGCCCAGCCTCATGTGAGCCTGTGGTTTTAGTCCCAGGGTGGCTGTAATGGACTTCTGATTTCAGGAAAGCAAATCACCAGCAGCTATGGAGGTTTCCAGACTTCACAGTTCACAAATGCCAAAGACAAAGTAAAAGGTCAGTGTGGAACTTCTTTGTTTTCCAAATGCTTTATTAACTTCTGGTTTACATCATACATTTCAGCCAGATTTTTGAGTTACATTTTTTCCCCATTTTTCCCCTACCCACCACCCCAGAATAGCAGTCCCACAGGATATCCCCTCATCCAATCTGCTCTCTCCCATATCTTCTCCCATACCCCCTTCGATTTTGTCATTAGGGCAAAGTGAATCTCTGCCACATTGCCTGCATATCTTATCTCCCAATTACATGCCAAATAGTATTAATAATAGCATTTTATATATATTAAAAACATTTGATTTTAAAACTTCGAAATCCAGATCTATTCCCTTCCTCCCTTGTCACCCACTCCCACTGGGAAGATAAGCAATTCAGTATATGTTGGACATGTATAGCTATGCAAAACGTTACCATAGTAGATATATTGTAAAAGACTGGCTATATTTACCTCGCACCCATCCCATCCCCCACTAGTCCAATCCCTACTTTGAGGTTTGTGTACAGTGAGCCAGAGCTTATGGGGGCTGTAGATGGGGCACCCATCTAATAGCTCTGGTAGCTACAAAAACCCCATTATGGAAGCAGAGTTTTACCATGGCAAAGAGGTCAAAGGTTAAGTAATTGGCTGGCAAGATAAGCAAGGAACAGAAGCACAAACAGACAATAGAATCATTTTTTTGGGGGACAAAAAAGACAAAGGCTTGGAGGTGAAAGAAGACATCAAAGTCAGAAATCCTGCATCAAAAGCTTCCAAGAAAAAAAACTAACTGGTTACAGGCCATGGAGGAGCTCAAGAAGGATTTTGAAAATCAAATAAGAAGAGTGGAGGCAAAAATGAGAAGAGAAATGAGAATGACATAAGAAAATCATGAAAAGAGAGTCAACAGCCTGCTAACGGAGATCCCCCCCCCAAAAAAATGCTGAAGAAAATAACACCCTAAAAAGAGACTAAATCAAATGGCAAAAGAGGCCCAAAAAGCCAATGAGGAGAAGAATGCTTTAAAAAACTAAATTTGCCAAATAGAAAAGGAATTTCAAAAACTCACTGAAGAGAATAACTCCTTCAAAATTAGATCGGAGCAACTGGAAGCTAATGAATTTATGAGAAATCAAGATTCTATAAAAGAGATACAAATAAATGAAAAAAAAGAAAGCAATGTGAAATATCTCAATGGAAAAACCACTGACCTGGAAAATAGATCAAGGAGTGATAATTTTAAAATTATTGGACTACCTGAAAGCCATGCTAAAAAAGAGGCTAGACACCATCCTTCAAGAAGTTATCAAGCAAAATTGCCCTGATATTCTAGAAGCTGAGGGCAAAATAGAATTTGAAAGAATTAACCAATCTCCTCTTGAAAAAAAATCCCAAAAATAAAATTCCTAGAAATATTATAGCCAAATTCCAGAATTCCCTGGTTAAGGAAAAAATAGTGAAAGCAGTCAGGAAGAAATAATTTGAGTACTGTGGAAACACAATCAAGATAACACAAGACCTAGCAGTTTCTTTGATCCTGTCCCTCTTCAAAAGTGGGTGCCTCCAACCTGCCCTTCCCCCAGCATACCCTCCACTCCATCATATTTATTTACTTTTAGTTTACAACATTCAGTTATAAAATCTCTTGAGTTTCAAACTTTCTCCCCTCCTTTGGCCTCCCCGCTCCTTATGGCAGCATACAATCCAATATAGAATTGATGAATACCTGCCCCTCCCTTCCCTTATACCCCCTCACATCCCCTTCCCCACTACTCTCCTGTAAGGGGAGATGCCCTATTTAGTGTGTATGTCATTCCCTCCCTAAGCCAAATTCAATGAGAATAAGGTTGATTCATTACCTTTTACCTTTCTGTTCTTCCCCTTCTTTGTAACAGTTTTCCCTTGACTCTTCTATGAGATAATTTACCCCATTCTGTCTCTCCCCACCTCCTCTCATTATAATCCTCTCACCTCTTAATTTTATCTTTTACTATCATCCCTTCCTATTAAATCGGTCTTGTGTGCTCTGTCTATGTATACCTGTACACATATATACACACACTGACATATGTATTTATACACCCATATACCCTCCATATGTGTGTGTGTGTATTCACATACTGATAAAAGTTTTATAAGTTACAATTATCATTTTTCCACTTAGGAATGTAAATAGTTTGACTTTGTTAAGTTCATAATGATTTCTTTTCCCAGTTTACCTTCTCAAGCAACTCTTGCTTCTTGTATCTGAATGTCAAATTTTCTATTCAACTCTGGTTTTTTCCTCAAGAATGCTTAAAAGTCCTCTATTCCACACTGACTGACCATATGTTCCCCTGAAACATGATACTCAGTTTTCCTGGGTAGGTGATTCTTGGTTTTAATCCCAGCTGCATTGCCCTCCAGAATATCATATCCAGTGCCCTTCAGTCCCTCAGTGTAGAAGCTGCCAGATCCTGTGCTATCCTGATTGTGTTTCCACAATATTGAAATTGTTTCTTCCTGGCTGCTTGTAATATTCTCTCCTTTATCTGGGAATTATAGAACCTGGCTACAATATTCCTAGGAGTTTTCTTTTTGGGATCTTTTTCAGAAGGTGATCTGTGGATTCTTTCAACCTCTATTTTGCCCTCTAGTTCTGAAATACCAGGGCAATTTTTCTTGAGAATTACTTGAAGGATGATTTTTAGATTCTTTCTTTGATCATGGTTTTCAGGTAGTCCAATAATTTTTAGATTGTCTCTCCTGGATCTATTTTCCAGGTCAGTGGTTTTTCCGATGAGATATTTCACATCACCTTCTATTATTTCATTTGTTTGGATATTCTTAATAGCATGTTGATTTTTCATAAAGTAACTAGCTTCCATTTGCTCCAGTCTAATTCTGAAGGAATGATTCTCCTCAGAGAGCTTTTGAGATTCTTTTTCCATCTGGCAAAGTCGGCTTTTTAAGGGATTCTTCTCCTTATTGCCTTTTGAGCCTCTTTTCCATTTAAGTTAGTCTATATTTTAAGGTGTTATTTTCCTCAGTCAGACTGTTGACAGTTATTTCATATTTTTTCTTGCATCTTTCTCATTTCTCTACTTAATTTTTCCCCCACTTCTCTTATTTGCTTCTTAAGGTCCTCTATGGCCTGTAACCAGCTCATATTTTCATTTGGGGCTTTTGCTGCAGGAGTTCTGACCTCCCAGTCCTCCTCCTGTTCCATGCTTCGATCATCTTTGCCCCCTAAATAGAAGTCTAATGTTGAATTTTTCTGTTTGTTTTGTTTCCTTTGTCTAGGCATGTTGCCACTCAATTACTTTACTTTTGGGCTTGTTGCCAGAGTAGGACTCTGTCACCAGCCAGGGAGCTTCTGTCTCAAATGCTGGAGTTTTCCCAATTGCTGGAGGTATTAGTTGGGTGGCCTCTCTGAGGCCCCCACATGCTCTGGCAAGCTGGTTACACACCCCAAGTCCTCTACCCCGGAACTCAATCCAGATCCAAGAACGGTAAAGCAAGAGTGATTACCCCACAGACTGATCACCAGATCCCCCTACAGTCTTCAGGCCAGGAGCTGAAGCTGCAAAGTGGCAATGTGGCACAAGCTGCACTGGTTCCTGAGCAGCTTCTTGCCCTCAGGGGAAAGAGGCCACTCAATCTCCCAACCAGCTCCAAAGTCCATAGGCCACTGACCTCTCACTTTGTCCTAGGCATCTATGTGTTGATAATTCTGAAAATGCCACAACTTCTGGTGTTCTGGGGTCCCCCCAGCCGGCAGCTGGTCAGGCCCCCCTAGGGCTAAAACCTCTGACTCAAGTGGACCTGGGCTCAGCTCCCAGAGTGCTGTGAATTTTGAAGTGGTGTGGGCTTGAGCTCTGGGGAAGTGCTGTTTATACTCTGCCATATTGTCTCTGCTTCTCTATTTCAAGCATTCTTACTAAAAAAAAAGAAAACAGAGTTGAATAGAAAGTTGACTTTCACAAACAAGAAGCAAGGGAAGCATGAGAAGGTAAACAGGAAAGAGAAATCATAAGGAACTTACTAAAGTTGAAATTTTTACATTCCTACATGGAATGATGATATTTGTAACTCCTAAAACTTTTCTTAGTTTGAGGGTACTTGCAGGGATTTTGTATGTATGTAAGCATACATACACATATATGGATGTATAGGTGAATGTAAGTGTGCATGTATTTATGTGTGTGTGTGTGTATACATAGACATAGAGCACAGGGTTGGTTGAATGTGAAGGGATTATATAAAAATAAAATTAAGAACTGAGACAGGAATATATTTGGAGAAGGAGAAGGGGAGATATGGAATGGCATAGATTACCTCAAATAAAGGAGGCAGGGAGAAGGCTGTTACAATGAAGGGGAAGAGCAGGAAGGTGAAAGGGAATGAGTCAACATTACTCACATTGGATTTGGCTTAAGGAGGAAATAACATACACCCTCAGTTGGTTATCTTACCCTATAAGAAAGTAGGGGTTAAGGAGATGAGGATGATGATAGAAGGGAGGCTATATTGGGGGAGAGGGTATTTAGAAGCAAACACTTTTGAAAAATCACAGCCAAAGAAGAAAATAGAATAAATGGGGACAGTACAAAATGGAGGGAAATATTGTTAGTTTTTCACAGTATGACTATTATGGAAATGTTTTGCATTTCTACACATGTATAACCTATATTGAATTACTTGACTTCTCAGTGGGGGTGGGTGAGGAGGGGAGAAGGGAGAGAATCTGATGCTCAGAGTTTTAAAAACAATTTTTTAGAAATTGTTTTTTACATGCAACAAGGAAATAAGATATATCAGCAATGGGGTATATAAATCCATCTTGCCCTGAAAGAAAGTAAGGGGAGGCTGGTTGAGGGGTTATAAGAGAGGGCATATTGGGGGAAGTGGTTATTCAGTATGTTTGTCATCTTGGGGTAGGGCATAGGAGAGAGATGGGAAGACAATCTGTAACTCAGAATCTTTGGGAAATGAATGTTGAAAACAAAACATAAATTTAAAATAAAATGAAATAAAGCTTCCAAACTAAAAAAGAAAAAAAAGACTTACATGAACTCATTCACAGTAAAGTGAGGGTAACCAAGAGAACATTGTATTCAATAACAGTAGTATTTCTCCAAGAAGAACTGGAACTTAGCTATTCTCAAGAATACAATGATCCAAAACAATCTTAAAGGACTGAAGTTGAAACATACTATCTGTCTCCAGAGGAAGAATTTATATTGTATGAATACTGACTGAAGCTTTCTTGTACAAAATGGTGAATATGGAAATGTTTTACATGATTGCACTTGTTTAATCTTTATCTGATTGCATACTATGTAAAGAGGAGGGGAGGGAAAGGAGGAATGCAATTTGGAGCTCAAAAGTTAAAAAAAAAATATGTTGCAGATTGTTTTAACTTGTAATTGGGGGAACATAAAATATATTAAAAAAAGAAATTGTGGATACTTCTATTTTTGGGAGAATTCCAATTATGGAAAATATGCAGAAATTAGTACAACTATCTCCAAAACCTATCAAGATGAAATGAGAGGACAGATAAGATACCACTTTGCTTTGGAAAAATACAAAATGCTACACAAATATAAGAATAGATTTGAGCACACACACACACACACACACACACACACACACACACACACACACATTTTCCAGGCCTAAAAATAAGTTTTTCTTTAAAGTTCTCGCATTAGAGAATTGGCTTTCAACATACACCGATTTTTTTCCTTGTTTATTTATGTACTTTCCTTGATATGCAGCTACCACAAAAACATTTTAGACTCCAAAGGTTGTGAGTGTTAACATAAATAAGAATTTCCAGACTTGTTTTACAAATATTTCTTCTAGTTAAACTATATCAGCTCAGCCCTCTTTCCTGTCACATCTAGAAATGCATAAACTCACTTAAATTTTGTCTTTACTAATCTGTTGCCCAAACCTTGACACATATGGAATGAATATATATTGATTCTCCTCAACCCATAATTTTGATGCCAATCTCATCCCATATACAGTCCGTAACATTATAGGATTTGGAAAAAACTTATGATTTACACATAAATTATGTCAACTATACAAGTAAAAATTCCTTAAATACATTTTTCATTCAATATAATTACAGTATTTTAAAGCTCATCATCTTTCTATCCATCTATGCATTTCAGTAGCACCCAAGTATCTAGGATTATTGAGAAGGGTCCTATTTTAGCACAAAACAGTACAATGGGGAGACATTTGTTAATGGATCCATAGCACTTGTCTTTGGACTCACTCAGTTGAACTTTGGAGGCTCTGAATTAAAATTGTGATCAACTTAATTACATTTGCAATAACTTGCATAAAGAGAGGGACGCAAAGGAGACAATTCAAAATATGCCTTTAGTATAATGTCATGCCCAGATTCCACTGGAAGTATCTATGTCAGCCAAGAGTATTGAGAGCCAAACCAGTCCAGATTTGTGTGAGCCAAACCATGGTGATTCTGAGCCCTCTCACCCTTGCTCTGAAACATTACAACACCAAAATTGATCATCGAATTACTGCCCCCTGCTTCCCTCATTTTCAAATGCAAATTTTGAGTTGCAGGACACAGATTGTCATAGAAGATCTCATGCAAAAAGGAGATGGTCCATGTGAATTTCCACAATTTTTATTTTGTGTATTAAGCTGTCAGTGAGTATCTAAATCACTTCCTTTCCTGTCATTTTGTCTTCAGACAACATCCTTTGAGACACAACAATATTCAGGAACAATCCTCTCAATACCACCCTCCCATTCCCCCCACCTCCCCACCACAAAAAAAAGAAAGAAAAGAAAGAAAATGCCCTCTTTAAATGATATGTAAATCCTGCAATTCATCATGCCCTGTGTAGTACAGGTTTAATTCTTCCTGCTAGGCCTCAATCTGCTGAAACATTACTCTGATATACAGTACAAAAGCAGTAGCAAAGACGTTCATATCATCAATTGTGAACTGGTAGCAGGGAGAGAAATCAATGTAGCCATGAGGACAATAGCTATAGTTTAAACAGGCTGCAGAAATTTGCTAAGACGGAGACAAAGGCCCTATGTTGAAAAGCAAACGGCAGAGGAATTCCTTGGACTCTATTATGTCCCTGAAACAATCTCACTCAGAGAGTGGATTTGCATCGCTAATAGAGTTCAGGCTCTGTTTGTGAAAGGCTTTCTCTAGGCCTGACCCCAAGTCTCAAGAGCACATTGATACCCAGTGCCTAACCTAGCCTTGTCCTGCACCACAGAGAGCAGTATCATGGGAAAATGCACCAACTTAAAAGGAAGCAAAGGAAGGCAAGAGGATGGCAGGGGGAAGGGGGGATTAAAGGCTAGAGGCAGTTTTGGTGGTACTTAGCAGTGAAAATTACTTAGATAAATAATAGGACCTACTGCTGGTAATTACTGCTAACAAGCTTCTCCCAACCCAAATGTGACACTTGGACTGATGTGAGAAAAGCTGATATAGGCCAAGCTTATTAAGCCTGAAAGAAAGGAGACTGTTCCCTATAAAAATACAGCAACTTTGGAGCTTACAAATGTTGTAACCTAGTGTTACTGATTATTCATTAAAATAGAAAAAAATGGGCTATAATATTTTAATTAGCTTTTTTTTCTGTGACCTCAGTCATATGCTTTAATGTTAAGTCCCATGTGAAAATATTTGGTTTACTAAAAAGGTTTTGCTATTTCAAAACAAAACATTACAGGTACTCAGTCTTCTCCCATTTGCTAGAGACTATGGGTGTTACCTGCATTCTCAAAGTAATAACATAGAGTTACTGACATTTTTTTTCTAAAAGAGGATGCATTGAAAATACATTGCTTGCTCACAACACAAGACAATGCATTCTCTCAAAACATCACCAGAAGGAAGTTTTTAAGGCTTGCTCACAGCACACTATTTCAAAAAATAGCTGGGTATGGTTGGATAATGTTGCTTTATTCATCAACTTTGACATGAGTTTAAATATCATGTTTATGCAGAATTATAGAATCTATTAATCAAAATATTAATAAGAACAATGCTTAACACCTATGAAAGAATGAGAATGGGGAATCAGTTCAGGAATAAAAAAATTAATAAGAAAAAAGCCTTAATATATTTTACTCATTTTATTTATTGCATTGCAGAAAGATATTATTCTTGCCTTTTTATGAGCAAACAGAAACAAGTATTTTGTTTGTAGAGTATGTTCATTTTAAATGCATGAATGACCCTGTCACATGCTAATGCTCCTCTGACTGTTTTGAATATAGTTCCATTAAAATGAATGGCCATATCCATGATCACTCTACATAGTCAGTCCACACACAAGTTAGGGAAATCATAAAGTTATTTTGTGGAATAATGTTTTGACTTATCTAGTATACTTAAAATATAAACAAGAAAGATATTTAAATCAAATTTAAATCATATGCTTCTGTCAAAAGGTTGTTGAAATCCAATGATCAGGCCTAAATAAAAAAAAAACACAACATTCAGTATAGTTATGACTTCTTAATAGGTCAAGGGTTATATCATCCATGTCATTTGAAGAACATATAAATAGCTAAATTAACTTATCTTGTAGAATTTCAATTCTCTTTAAGCCTTGATACAAAAATCAAATTCTCTTAAGTTGCAATATAAAAAGTCTAAAATATATTGAAAAATAAAACTGGAGAAGAAAAGGAAAACTATCAGATATTTGACTTCCTGCTACTTAATTATACTGTCTCTATTTTGGGGTTTTGTTTGTTTGCTTGTTTTTGTTTTGTTTTGGTTAACAGTCAAGAAGTTCAGAGGTATCCATTAATTAATTAATTAGTTTAATTTTTGACTGAGGCATCATGCTAGGTGCTAGACTTGAATTAGACAACATATTCAAAGAATTTGCTCAATTTAATAGGACTGCAATTTTTCATATACTCTACAAATTAAATTTATCTTGAAAAGGAGAACTACTGGTTTTCATTGTCTACTGACAAGAGTCCCAATTTTTCTTTAAGGGGCAGGGTCATAGGAAGAATCATTACTTTTATGTCCACAGAGGGAAATAATTTTCTTCTAATTTGGGAAAATACATTTTTTTCAAGTATATGAATATCTGGGACATACACTGAAAATATTTTTTTAAATAATAATGTTTTTCTTTTTAACAAATCTCAGCTCTGTGTCTACTATACACAATTCATTAAAACTTCACATCTATCCTATTGATAATTAAGCTCTAAACCTTAAATTTCTTGTCTTGGGACCAATCTTCCACATCTCAATAAAAGGTTTATCAAAATATAAGGTGATTATAATATTTTAAATGAATTTTTATGAATAATATTCATTTTAAGCACTTCTCTCTCTTCAAAGGTATTTCTGTCACCATTATCAGAATAGCAGTGCTATTTTTCAACTATACTCATTGTATTATTGGGAAAACTGAATATGGAATTAGGAGTTATAACCTCAGGAATAATCACACAAAAGAAAACATAAGAGTGAATAGAGTGGGAGAAGATATTTATGCCCAGCATGAAGAATTGGAGTAAAAATAGATTATTCTAATGTAAAACATAATTTCAAAGTTAGTTTTAGAACTCTTTATTTGTCATGAAATAATAGTATATAATATATGAAGGTTCATACTCTTTTAAAGAAAGGAAAGAAATTTCTCTTGTAAAAACATGAGAAAAAGATAGTGAGTAAGTATGAGAATTTTTATCAATTTTCTTAAGATAAAAACAAATTTGCAATCTGTTCAAATTTTATCTTGAGTGAGAATTTTCTTGAATCTTTAAAATGAAGCATAATATTAGCAAAAGCTTTTTGTTTGCAGAGTCAAAGAAAATACCTGAACAGGCTAATAAATACTAAAATATTTTGACAGCTCAAAATATTAAAATACTATGATATAATAAATTCATATACTACATATGTACTAGCAGTCACTAAAATTGAATTTCAAAGTTGTATTCAAAACACATTGGTTCTCTCAGTGATGCATGAGAGGAAAAATGTTTAAAATGTATTATTCTGGAAAGGTTTAATTTTAAATGATTATTGCTTAATTTTGTATTCAAGACACAAGAACAAGAAACAAGACCAATGTTCTCAAGTGATACTTCTTTAGAATTTATTCTAAAATATTTAGTTCAAGTACAGAGTGAGATTCAAGTTCCAACTCTATCACTTATTCCATGTAAGTTGGGAAAGCCGCTTCTCTGACTCAGTTTCCTCACTGGTAAAATGAGGGAATTGTGCCAAATGATTTCAGAGGTTCCTTTCAGCTCTAGATTTGTGGTCTTTTTAGAAGAGGCTTCAGGAGAAAATACAACTCTAAAATCAAAAGCACACACTTTAAAAAGAAGAAAAATAATGAAAAAAATATGTATTCAAGTCGTGGACTGATTAAGCTTACAGATCAATTACTTATCCTTTTCCTGAGACCATGTTTTGAAATTAATGAATGGAGAATACCCTAGAAGAGAACAAAAAAATCAATCAATTTCTTTATTAGTGTATTTAGGAGTACATTACTCAATATGTAGAAAATATAATATTATGAAGTAAAAATAAAGGAGTATAGGAAGAATAGCAGGACAATATTACACTTACAGTATAGTATCTTTTGGATTGGTAACCACAATTAAGAATATCTGTAGAGTAGGTAATTTTTGAAGTAAAATGAGCTAGCAAAAATGACCTATCCTTGAGATACCCATAATCTTATTCCTAAACAGTGATTTCTAATGAATGAACAAATGGAATTTTTAAACTTTGGGGGATTTGTTTGTGGAAAAAAATAGAGATGGCAGAAAATATGAATCATATGTGTTGCCTTTATAGACATGTGAAAGATTGACAAAGAAAAAAAAAGATCTTAATATAGGTCAGCATCTGAAATTCTTTTTTAAAAATTAGTTTTCTTAGTGTTGCATATTCTTTAATGAAATAATATTTTCACTTTTGATTTATTATAAGATATGACATTTCTTACAGCAATATATCAGATTGCTACAACATGTAACATCATAATGGAATATACAAAGACCATAATTTACATTGCCGTACCTTATACCACAGGGTTAGATTGATAGATTGATTAACACACAGTTGTTTCATAGACTAACTCTCAGCAAGTATCCTGGAATAGAAATAAGAGTTTTAGTATTTTGAGTTCATGCTTTGAATGAGTCTCTGCTGTCTTATTCCAAAACATGTAGTCAGCCTATTTCCTTCCTTCAGCCATGATGTAAAGATACTATTAGAAGTCATCACAGTTGAGATTTGAAAGGGCCGAGGATTATTTTATAATATTCTTTTTTTGAGTCTTCTTTGTTGAGGTATTTTAGAATAAGAGACTTTGGGGTTTATTTTAAATAGAAACATCACACAAACCCCAAAGCAAACCATAGACAGGATAACAGAAGTAATAATCATAATTTGGACTTCATATAGAACCTTTCTCTCCTAAAATGCTCAACATACAAAGTTTAATAACTTTAAAAATACCGTACAAATCTTACATTTTTTTTTCTTGTTTTGGAAGGGTAATTGGGGTTGAGTGACTTGTCCAAGGTCACCAGCTAGTAATTGTTAAGTGTATGAGGCTGGATTTGAACTCATGTCCTCCTGACTCCAGGGCCAGTGCTCCATTCATTGTGCCACCTAGCTGCCCTACAATTATTATAGCTGTAAAAGTTTGTTAGGTAAGTCAATGATTAAAATGACACATATACAAGAGGTAGGTTATGATTGCAACTCAATAATGTATAAAAAGAAACTAAGTTGTTCTTCTTTCACAATATCTTTCCACTCTATACCATTTAGTTAGCCCCTGCCCAAAGTCACACATGTATTAAGTATTTGAAACAGGCTTTGAACCCAGGTGTCCTGCATCCACTCACTGGTCTGAACTCCCAAACTGCTATAAACCCTTCAGTTTTATAGATGGATTTTACAGATCAGTTTTACATATCAATTCTCTGCCACTTGTGCTAATTTTGATCTGACAATCAACACCAAGAAAACAGATTCCTTCACCAGATAGCATGGTAAAATCCATACACAGAAACATTGCTAACAGTAAATAAAGAAATTTTTATTTCTGTGAATAAGTTGACTTACCTTGGCAGTATACTTTTCAGGGACATACACATAGATGTCACTGACACATTGTAGTGCCAATGCAATATTTACAGTGCCCATGATCACAATAAAGACTGTGACTATAAGCATCACATGATGTTCAATTACAAAATATACCAGATTCTCCAGGTAGAGAACAGAAGTGGAACATTTATTTAGACACCAGTAAACCCAAACCCAAAACCAGAAAGCCAATTGAACCATTGTACCAAAGATATTCAGAAGCAATAATAATGCTGAGAGACATGCCATCCTTTAGCCTTCCCACAAACCAATATAAGATAAATATTTACTCACAAAACTCTCTATCTCCTTGATTGAACTCCTCCGTCTCCCACTGTCTGACTACCTTTCCCTACCAGCTTCTTGTGGGCTTCCCTTCAGCAAAACTCCTCCTACCACAGGCTCTATGTGACTATATTTAGCCTGTTAGGGAGCAGAACTTATCTTCACAGCAGGGAAGCTTCCTGTGGGCTCTGCTGCGCCCTTCAGCAAATTCCCTCCATCACAGGCTCCATGTGATTACATTCCAGCTGTTAGGGGGCAGAGTTTACTTTCAAACCAGGGGAGGTCTTCAAACTCCCCCTTAGGCTATTAAGGGATAGGGAATATCTTAAAATTCCCATTCCCATTACACACATGCATTGCCAGAGTTAGTTCAGTGTTTGAGAGGGTCCCAAAGAAAGTCTAGGATAGAAGAGGTATTGGGCTAAATGATTAACAAAATGTTTACAGAGCTGTTGTGCTGACTACATTGTTATATGCCTGTGAAGCCTGAACAGTCTATTAGCACCATGCCAGAAAATTGAACTGCTTCCATTTGAATTGTCTTGGGAAGATTCTAAAGGTTATTTGACAAGATAAGGTACTGGACACTGTGATCCTCTCTCAAGTTGAACTGCCAACCATTGAAAATCTACTCCATAGCGTTCAACTCCCATGGTCTGGCCACTTAGCCCAAATGCCAAATTCATGCTTTCCTAGATGACTATTTTATGGAATACTCACAGAAGGCAAGTGTTCATATGGTGGTCAGAAGAAGTGATACAGAAGAGTGAGAAAGGCATTTGATAAGTCTCTCTGAATAACTTTAACATTGATTATGAGACATGGGAGACACTAATATGAGATTGGCCAATATGGTGTGCCCACCTCAAAAAAGGCACTGTACTCGAGTAAAGCAGTACTGAGCAAAGCAGAATTGCAAACAGCACAAAGGAAATCTGAGCTGTGCAAATCCAGAAATACCTCCATCTCAAATGTTCTTTTTTTATTGATGATTAATTTTCTTTTTTTTTTTAATTAAACAAATGCTTTATTAACTTCTGGTTTACATCATTCATTTCCACCAGATTATGAGTTACATTTTTCCCCCATTTTCCCTACCCACCACCCCAGAATAGCAGTCCCACCAGATATCCCCTCATCCAATCTGCTCTCTCCCATATCTTCTCCCATACCCCCTTCGACTTTGCCATTAGGGCAAGGTGAATCTCTGAGCCCCAATGCCTGGACATCTTATGAAGCATTTAATTTTAAAACTTCAATTTTCAGATCCATTCCCTTCCTCCCTTGTCACCCTCTCCCTCTGAGAAGATAAGAAATTCAGTATGTTTTGTACATGTATAGCTATGCAAAACATTACCATAGCAGATATACTGTAAAAGACTGCTTATATTTCCCTCCCACCCATCTCACCTCCTACCTGGTCCATTCCCTACCTTGATCCTGTCCCTCTTTGATAGTGGATACTTCCAACCTCCTATCCCCCCAGAATGCCCTCCCCTCCATTATCCCCGCTCTTATCCCCCTTTCCCCTACTCAGAAGAGTGAGTGAGGGTAATATATTCCATTTGGTATGTATGTGATTCTCTCCTTGAGCCAACTTCAATGAGAATATGCTTTTGCCTTTTTGCCTTCCTGTTATTCCCCTCCCCTGCAACTGTTTCCCCTTGCCTCTCCGACATGAGATAGTTTACCCTACCCTGTCTCTCTCCATCTCCTCTTGCCACTTTCCTCTCTCACCTCTTGGCTTCACCCCTTAAGAATCATCCCTTCCTTGGGGCAGCTAGGTGGTGCAGCGATGCAGAGTGCCGGCCCAGAGCCAGAAGTACCCGAGCTCGGATCAGGCCCCAGACGCCCAACACACAAACAAAAACCCAGCCGCATAACCCCGGGCAAGTCACCCAACCCCAATTGCCCTCCAAAAAAAAAAAAAAAAAGAATCATCCCTTCGTATCAAATTCAACCTGTGCCCTCTATCCATGTATACCTGTGAACATACACCATGTACCCTTCTTCAATTATTTTCATAAAGAGAAAAGTTTCATCAAACACATCTATTGTTTTTTCCATATATCAATGTAAATAGTCCAACTTTGATTAGTTCCTTTTGATTTCTTTTCCTTGATTGCCTTCTCAAGCATCTCTTGCTTCTTGTGTCTGAATGTCAAATTTTCTACTCAACTCTGGTTTTTTCATCAAGAATGCTTGAAAGTCCTCTATTCCAGTAAATGACGATATTTCCCCTGAAACAAGACACTCAGTTTTGCTGGGTAGGTGACCTGTGGCTTCAATCCCAGCTCTTTTGCCCTCTGGAATATCATATACCATGCTCTCCAATACCTCAGGGTAGAAGCTGCCAGGTCCTGGCTATTCTGATTGTGTTTCCACAATATTGAAATTGTTTATTCCTGGCTGCTTGTAGTATTTTCTCCTTGATCTGGGAGTTCTGGAGCCTGGCTATAACATTCCTAGGAGTTTTTTTTTTGAGATCTTTTTCAGGAGGCAATTGGTGGATTCTTTCGAACTCTATTTCCTCCACTGGGTCTAAAACATCAGGGCAATTTTCCTTGAGAATTTCTTTAAGGATGATTTCTAGGTTCTTTCTTTGATCATGGCTTTCAGGTAGTCCAAGAATTTTAAAATTATCTCTCCTGGATCTATTTTCCAGGTCAGTGGTTTTTCCCATGAGATATTTCACATTGATTTCTATTCTTTCATTTGTTTGGATCTCTTTAACAGTATCTTGATTTCTCATAAAGTCACTAGCTTCTATTTGCTCCAGTCTAACTCTGAAGGAATGGATCTCCTCAGTGAGCTTTTGAGATTCTTTTTCCATCTGGAAAAATTGGCTTTTTAAGGCATTCTTCTCTTCATTGCCTTTCTGAGCCTCTTTTGCCATTTGAGTTAGTCTATTTTTTAAGGTGTTATTTTCCTCAGTCAGTGTGTTGACTGTCATTTCATACTTTTCTTGCATCTTTTTCATTTCTCTTCCCAAATTTCCCCCCACTTCTCTTATCTGCTTCTTAAGGTCCTCTATGGCCTGTAGGCAGCTTGTATTTTCATTTGGGGCTTTTGGTGGAGGAGTTCTGACCTCACGGTCCTCCTCCATGCTTTGAGCCTCTTTGCCCCTAAAATAGGAGTCTAATGTTGAACTTTTCTGTTTATTTTGTTTCATTTGCCTAGGCATGTTGCCACTTAATTACTTGATTTTGGGGCTTGTTGCCACAGTAGGACTCTGCCACCAGACAGGGGAGCTTCTGCCCAAACTTGGTGTCTTCACAACTTCTGCCAGTTGGGTGGCCTCTGTAAAGCCTCCACCAACTCTGGCAAATTGGATACCCACCCCAAACTTCCCCCCTAGACCACAATCCAGATCCAGGCAATTTGAAGCAAGAGGGATTAACCCCCAGACTGATTGATGGATCTCCCTACAGTTCGCAGACCAGGAGCTAGAGCCAGTACTGACACTGCAATATGGATTTTATGCAGCTGTTTCTTCTGCAGCTTTTCGCCCCCAGGGGAGGAAGCCACGAGTTACCCAAATACTGGTCCCAAAGTCCATAGGGCACTAACCTCTCACTTTGTCCTAGGCATATCTGTGCTGACAATTCTGGAATCTCCACAATTGCTGGTGTTCTGGGGTCCCTCCAGCCAGCTGAAGGCCTGGCTGCCCTGGGGCTAAAACCTTGGACTTGGACTCGGCTCTGAGTGCTGTGCTGTTGGTTCCCTGCCCTGGGGCTAAAACCTCGGCTCACTTGGGCCTGGGCTCAGCTCCCAGAACTCTGCACTGTCGGTTCCCAGCACACTGTGCTGCCTGCTCTCAGAGTGCTGTGTTTGCCGCTCCCTGCGGGGCTCCTGGATTCTGCTTAGCGGGAAGTTAGTTTCTCTGTGTAGTTCTGTGAGTGCTGGGGCTCCAGAAGTTGTTCAGAGTCCCCTTTCACATTGTTTGGAAGTTTTGTCGGGCAGAGAGCCTTGGAAGTGCTGTTTCTACTCGGCCATCTTGGATCCTCCCCCCTTATTGATTTCTTTTTAAAGTATACCACAAAATGGCAATCAAAAACCAAGTGACTACTTGGTCCATAGACATTCTTTCTCATATGTAAAATCTTTTTGACAATCATTTGCCCTTAATCTCTTATATGCTTCCTTTTGCTCACTCCAACTTTTAAAAATTATATAAAGTATGCTTTCCTAATTCCTATTAAATATGAAGAAGCTTGTTTCTTTCTCCCCCTGTGTGCTTTGGAGTTCCAGAGAGTACATATGGAGTGCATCACATTCAGTTGTACAAAGTAAGGTGCTCCATTTTGTGCTCAAGTAGTCCCTCTATTACAATATAATACACATTGTTATCTAGGTAAAGAAACACAAAATTTACTCAGGACAAGCAGTTCCCAACCACCCTCAAATCAACATTGCATTTAATTATGAGAAAATAGGATAAATTCAGTTTGTCAATTGTAAGAGGGAAATCATGATTGTTGAACTAGTAGTTTACAGGTGAATATTGTTAACTAGTTATTCTGTAGTCAGGAAGCTTGTGATATTAATTAATTATCCTTGCTCATTGATAAGTTTTAGTCAGTAAGAAGATGGCATTGGACTTAGAGTCAGGAAGACCTCAGTTCAAATCTGGCCTCAGACATTTACTAGTTATATGACCCTAGGTAGGTCTTTTAATTAAATTTGCCTCAGTTTCCTCATCTATAAAATGAGTGGGAGAAGGAAATGAAAAATGGATATCTTATTTTAGCCAAGAAAATACCCAGTGGGGTCACAAAGAGTTGAACATTAGTGAAACAACTTGGGTAAGATATTTCAAAGCTACTGACTGGGTTTATCTATTAAAATTCCATAATCTTTTAATCCTGTGCTCCCAAAAGTTTCAGTTATCCTTTCCTAGTTAAAGCTCAGATCTTCCATCTAGACTTATGTACATTTGAAAAGGAGAATTAAAAAGGATACATCTACTCATCACTACCCCCTGAAATCCTATTCTAAGGGCACGTTTAGTATTTCATAAGAATTGTACAATGTGTAGACATTTCTCTGAGTATACCCAAGAGTTTCCTAAACTCTTATGATTTATTCACTCAAAGGACTTCACTTGAGGATGTAGAGTTCTCAACCCCTGACCTAGTGGGAGAGTTAGTATCCTCCTTATTCTGATACACAGATGCTTTTTGCTATTAGCACTTAACCTTTCTTTTAAAGTTTTTGCCATCTGACTATACAACCCTCTCTCAATCTTTGCCATTTCGATCTCACAACTTACTGGACTTTATGACTTTAGCACCTAGGTAACAATCTTCCTCTCCAACCTTTACCTTGTAATCATTCTCAAAGACTTCAATATCCACATTAATGACCCAACACACTGCCATCACAGTTAATGTCAACTCTTCAGGTTGTATGATCTTTAATTACCCTCCAGGCTCTAATAAATGTTCAATTACTGATGATAGCTCATACTTAAATAGTACCTACTATGTGCCAAGCACTATACTAAGCTTTTTTACAAATATTATCTCATTTGATCTTTACAATAACCATAGGGGTTGGTAATATTATTATTTCCATTTTACAGTTGAGGAAACTGAGGTAAACAGATGTTTAGTGACTTGCCCAGGATCACAGAGTTAGATTTGAATAGATTAATCTATTCAAATAGATTTGAACTCAGAATATTTGATTCCAGGTCCCACCTTCTCTTTACTGTATCATCTAGTTTATTGCACCCATTTCTTCATTGAGAAAATGAAGTTAACAGAAATTTTAATACTAATATAATTTTATAGCACTTATCCCTTTACCATCCTGAAATTATTTTGGACTTACTGTGTATGTATGTATGTTTATTCATGTGTACATATAAATATGTATGTATGTATGTATATACACATATATACACACACAAACATGCATGCATATATGTATGTATATAAGTATCTGCATATGTGTGGAGAGAAAGAGAGAGAGCAAAAAGATGAGAATTTAAGCAATCTTAGGTTTATTTGTTTATTTTTTCTTAATATCCCAGTGCCTAGGATAATACTTTATATATGGCAGGAACTTAGAAAATTAATATTCCTAAAATAAAGGTCTGATCATGTTAATCCCCTATTTAAGGCACTTAAATAACTATTCACCTATTGCCTTAGTTAAATTGCAAACTCTTTATTTCACCTTTTAAACTCTGCATAAACTAGCTTTATATTTCTTTCCAGGATGCTTACATTTAACTATCATTCACATGGACCTGTGATTTCATTAGTATAGCGAACTTCATAGACGAGAAATCTCCCTCTATCAATTCTGTTCTGCATCTTTTTCACAATTTACAATTTAAGAGAGTCACTCAAAGCTCTATAAGTTATAAGAAAGATGATAAGCAAGGTTACCTCAAGCCCATCACTATAACAAATGACTTTCTCTTTAATTCTGGAAATATGGTCCCACCATTCAGATCTTTCAGTAGCCCAATTAAAATCTCTCCTCCAACGATCACAAATAGCTTTACAAAATGACAGTTAAACTCTTAGTATCCACATAGACTCCTCATAGAGTGACAGCTCAACTGCATGTGTTCAAGATTCTATTGTTTCTTAAAGCTACAAGAACAATGTCAATAGTTTCTATGGGAGTTTCATATTGCACTGTCTTCATATGATTTAAAATGCCAATATACAAGATCAGCAGCTAGGGGAGGGGGGGTTCAATAATGGATTTTAAATAATGATAAAATATCACAAGATTTAATAATGTTGAATAACAATGTTTATATAAATTTATATAATTATAATTATATAATTTTATATAATAAAATTTAATAATGTTTCTTGGTATTAATATTGTATTGCACTTGGCTTTATCACCAACCACATGAATTATTTTTCAGTGTGTCTTCTGCATTCATATTTACATTTATTGTATGAGGAATTATAGAGGCAGCATGGTATAGTATAACTCTAAATAGAATATGTATACTTCTAGGAAGTATACAAGATAGTTCATTGAGAACTGGGAAGAATATATTATAACTTCTATTTATATTAGCGTTATCTAAAATAATAACAAACAACTAATCTTTACCAATATTTGATATTGAGATTGGTATTTGCACCATCATTCAGTTTGTGTGTCTTATGATTATGCTATATACATGAGGTATCCTGAAAGAAGAGTTTTCCCACCTAGGAGTTTGAAAACAGTATTCTAACTTGTTCATTCACTTTCAGGAAACTATTATATATAGTATTTTTTTCTGACTGGCTAATTAATAATAATAACAAGGGGCGGTGAGGTGGCGAAGTGAATAGAGCGCCGGCCCTTGTGGTCAGAAGGACCTGATTTTGGAGCCAGCCTCAGACACTTAATCCACACAAACAAAAACCTAGCCGTGTAACCTTGGGCAAGTTACTTAACCCCAATTACCTTAAGGGGCGGCTAGGTGGCGCAGTGAGAACGCCAGCCTTGGAGTTGGGATGACCCAAGATCAAATCCGGCCTCAGAAAATGAGCACCCACACATAAATAATGACTAGCCGTGTGACCTTGAGCAAGTTACTTAACCCCAATTGCTTTAAAAAAAATTAAAAAAATAATAATAACAAAACCAATATTTAAATAGTACTTTAAGGTTTCCAACGTATTTTATATGTTATTTCATCATCCAATAACTCTTTAAGGTATGTACCATTATTATTCACATTTTATAAAAAGGAAGCTGAGGTAGAAAGGTATTAAGTGACTAGCCCAGCACTGTACAGCTTGTAAATGTCTGAGCCAGTGTTTGAATTCAGGTCCTCCTAATTCCAACTCTATGTCTAGCTGTAAAAAAAGGACTTATGGATTTCATCATCTAATTGGTTTGAAAGTAATAGTAATAATGCAAATGTAAGGGATCTATAAGAATATGGTAGAGCTGACACTTCTACTCAATAATCATTAATCAAATTTGGAGGTAAAAACAAAAACTAATCAGATCTGACAAGAACCTGAAAAAAATGAATATATCTAAAAGATAATTTGAAACGTATTTTTACATTAAGCCATACATTAATACCCACTATAATTAATGAAGAACTTCGCTCTTGGTGAATGACTATTGTACCTTGAAGTATTAGCTAATATGTGGAATGACACCTTCATGATTAGAAAGGCATTTAAAAGCTAAGTTTTGTGTTGCAAAATGATGTTCATCTCTCCTTAAAATATGTGAATGTCCATATCTGCACATTTTAAAAACTTGAAAATATAATATTCTACTCTGTTAAAGTCTTCCACATGAAGAGTTTCTAGGAATTTTGCAACAAATGTAAGAAGTATAATAATTTGTAAGAATGTGTTATTGACATCAAGAAAGAGGAAAATTCACTAGCTGAATTACAACAAAAACCTTTACATAATTGGTGGATGGAATAGGAAAAATAGTTTTATGATTTAGTAAACCTAGACAATAATGCATTTTTTCTTTTTGGATATGCATAACTTTGTGAGGTAACTATTTCAGGAATTACAACCAACTAATAAAAGAACCTGAACCTAAAACAGAACTTCAAAATTCTATATCACAAAATTTTAAATTAAAATAAAAAATAATGTATATTTAGTTACATTTTGCTCTGTCTCTCTGCTTTTCTCTATACATTTACATATAGTTATAATTTATTGTAACTTTTTAGTGAAAACAAAGAGTGTTTTGGTAAATAAAACACTCAAAATATTTACTTTATCTTACTCTCATATTTTTGTGACCTTTTATGCTTTGTAATGTATATAATATACTAATATAATAGTGTCTGTATATAACTTCCATTTAAATATTCATATTTTAGTGAATAAATGTTCCAGAACTTTTTACTTATAAGATATTTAATTAAAAAAAATTAGTGACTACGGGAGATAGTGTTGAACTAGGTCTTTTGAAGATCTACATTCAAATATTTCCTATAATGCTGACTAGCTATGTGACACTATTCGTGTCATTTTAACCTGTGCCCTTCAGAATCTTCACAAGATATGTCTTGATTTGCTCAATTAACAAGCATGTATTAAACTCCTACTGAAAAAATATAGTCCTTGACTCTAAGGAGCTTATAATGCAATTGGGCAAGATGAAATGCACAAATATAGATATATACAAAATAAATATAAAATAGGTAAAAGATAAATTTTGAGTGTATAGGGACAGGGGCAATATCAGTCAAGGGGATCAAAAAAGCCATTATGTAGAAGATGGCAATGGCGCTAAGCCTTAAAGGAAAGTACAGATTCTAAGATGTAAAGTTGAGGAGGGAGAGAATATTCTAGTATGAGGGACAGGTAGTACAAAAGCTCTAGAAGAGAAATGGTGAGTCATTTGTGGGAAAGAGTAAGAAGACTGGTTTGACTGTAATTTAAGATGCATAAAGGGGAGAAATGTATAATGAAGTTAGAAAGGTAGTCTGTGAAGGACATTAAGCACCAGCTAGAAGAGTTTTACATTTCATCAAAGGTCAGAAGGAATTACCCTAATTTATTGAGTAGAAATGCAATGTGATCTATACTTTAGGAAAAATCCCTTTGAAAACTGTGGAGAAAGAACACATTTTTTTTTTTTAAAAGCAATTGGGGTTAAGTAACTTGCTCAAGGTTACATGGCTAGTCATTATTTATGCGTGGGTGCTCATTTTCTGAGGCCGGATCTGATCTCGGGTCATCCAAACTCCGAGGCCGGCACTCTTACTCACTGCTCCACCTAGTCGCCCCGAAAGAACACATTTTGAACACATAATATTTATTCAAGGACCTGTGTCCAATTAAGAAACTCTTAAAATAATCCAGGTGAACAGTGATCAAGTCTTGAACTAGGGTGGTGGTTCTGTTAGTGGAGAGAAGGTAACAGATGGAGATTTTGAAGTAAAAACTCAATCTGGCAACAAAATAAACTGAAGAGCAGGCTGGGAAACTGAGTCACTAGGAAGTTAGTGCTACCCCTAGTAGAAATAGAGAAGTTCAGAAAGTCTGAGTGAGTTTTGCTTCAGACATGTTGATTTTGAGATACCTAGGAAAGATTCTGTTCCAAAAAATTTAAGATTCATGATATTCATGATATAGGAAAGGGGCTCAGGAAAAAGACTAGAATTGGATATGTATATGGGCTATGATGTATATCAGTAGGGGGAATTTCCACTAGTGGACAAAATCACACATCCTTTACTTATGAAGGAAAATGTTCACATATCATTACAGCTTATATACTATGGTGCTATATAGATTTTGTTCACTTTAGAGTTAGTTATAAAATGCAGCCATTGCTATGTTATCCATGACTATAGTCTCCCACATATTTTGTCATTTTGACTTCTGCTACAACATTTGACCTTAACTTCCATGGAAATATGTTTGAATAAAGTGCCACAGAATACATATTTGAGATTAGTTTTGCAGGAAAATATTAAAACAAAACAGTGGGTGTGTATCACTTGTGGTCTAAATTATTTCACTTTGGAAACTGTGGGTAAGATAATTTTAGCCTATTCACCCAAGGTACCCAAAATATCTTATAGCCCTGGCTAAGTATGTTCACAATTAGATAACAATGCAAATAAATGGGTATTAATGCTAACCTTTAAGCTAATGAAGGACAGCTGTCTTGTGGACCATTCACAAATCTGAGTCCCACCTCATGAAACTTTCTCATTTTTTTTTTCCAATGGAAGCAAAATAAGATGTGTTAGCTGGCATAAAAACACTGAGCAGACATCAGAACTTGAATTTTAGATCATAATAGCTTCTTGTCTCCTTGGAATTCCTCCTTTTTGCCTATTAGGTGACTTATTGAAGGGAATAAAAAAAAAGAGGACTTCATACAGAGGAAGTGAATGTTATTACTGGCAAGTGAAATTGCCCACAAACAAGATATTGTACAGGCCAGCACAGAATGAGTTTTCATGCAGGGTTCTGTCAGTTCATTCAACTTTGCCTGAAAGGACAATCGTCTCATGATTTATCTTCCATTCATCAATTCAATGCCCAGTATCTTTTCAGTTGTGATGTATAAGATCTTGAGAAATTGAATACTGCCTGCTGAGCATTGTTTAGCCTGAGAACTCAACAGGAAGGGAGATCCAAGGCTATTCCATCAGACAGTAATCCAGACATTCCCAACTGGTCAGGGGACAAGGAGCAATAAACTGTTGTTCTGACTGGTTTGCAAAATTTGAGCAAGGAAAAGTTGAGGGGAGAAAAGCTGGGTAACCAACCTTACCATCTGTCTCTTTTCACACACTATCATGGATTGTACCTTGTTGTCACATGCTAATGGAGAACAAACAGAAATAGGAGCAAATATGATTTACCACTCCTCCCGCTTTTTCACATTTTTATCATGCTTTAAGATTTTGTCCTATCTTGGATTCTCAAAATAACCCTGGGGTTGATGACATGGAGACCTTACTGAAGTACAGCCTGAAGCTACTCAGGAAATCTTTATAATCACAATCTGACACAAGAGCATAAAACAACTTTCCACCAATGACAAGTGTCAAATTCAAGTACAGTTTAAAATATGCATAAGGGGAGGGGGATGCATTCATATAAATAGCTAACCTTACTGCCTTCCCAGTGTCAAATCTGAGGGAGATGCACAGTGATATACCAGTATCAAAGAAGTATCTTGATCCCAACAGAATTGTCAAGGACTTTTCCAAAGAAGATAGTAAAAGCTTTGACTGCTCAAATACAGCTCCGAACTCGCCTAGAATAATGAAATTATAGAATCTTAGACATAAGAAAAGCATTTGAGATCATCTAATCTACCCCTCTCATTTTCAATATGTCTAGAGAGATAAAGTAGTCTTGAGTGTCCTCTGAATGGTGAAGAGACTCCCCCTGACCCCCAAGAATTGGATATAGTTTTCACTTCATTGTATGACTTTATGAAGTTAGTAATTATAATCAAAATCACTGACACCAGACAATTTCCAGAGCAATAAGTTATCCTATAAAAAAAATCAAACATACTTCTTCGATTCTAAGAAATATTATAAAGCATATAGTTTCATTCAGAAAATAATGAGAATTTTAGGATTTAAATGTATTTATGGGAAGCATCATGTTAACTAGGGGAACCCCCATTTTATCAAGTTAATCCATCATAGTTACATAGCAACAGTTCAGGTAATTCTAAGAGATTTTATTTGCTTTCATCCACAGTAATGGGCAGTGAGGTGTCACAATAGATAGTGTTCCAGGCCTGAAATCAGAAGACTCATCTTCCAAATTCAAATCTGGTCTCAGACACTTACTAGCTATGTGACCCTGGAAGGGTTACTAAATCTTGTTTGCCTCAGCTTTTCATCTCTAAAAGGAGCTAGAGAAGGAAATGGCAAACCACTCCATTACCTTTGGACTTAAAGGTTGTGGAAAGGGTCTGTACAGACTAACTGATCACTCAGTAAATAAGAGTCACTCTATGACACAACTTGGAGTTTTCTTGGCAAAGGTACTGGATACATTTCCTTCTCCAGCTCATTTTACAGATGGGGAAACTGAGGCAAACAGGGTTAAGTGACTTGCCCAGGGGTCACATAACTAGTAAGTGTCTGGGCCTGGATTTGAACTTGTGATGAGTTTTCCTGACTTCACACCTAGCACTCTATCCACTGTGCTACCTAGCTATCCTAAACCACCAGTGTGAGTTCCCAAGTCATTTCCTTTCTTTATACTATCATTCTCTTATCTCTTAGTTCCAATACTATCAGGATGCTGAACTTTAACCTCTGGAACTAGAACTTCTGGGTTGGATACCACTCATACTTGTCCCCACCTGCTTCGGAATAGATCCTTTCACTTGTGAGATACCAGTTCTATTAGCTGCTTTTCCACAGTCCATGAAGTTTCTAAAACTTAAGACCTCTGACTCTGGTTACTGAATGTACTACTAAGGCAGTTTACTTTCATTCTTATTATGCTAGCAGTCCAACTTCCTCAGTATTGCTAATAACAACCAGAAGAAGTGGGGCTTGGATTCGGATTTTTCTTTCAACTCTTATTAGCTGTGTGACAATAGATAAATAATCTAACCTCTCTGACCTTCATATTCTTCATCTTCAAAAAGGGAATGTTAGTAGCACTGACCTTAGAGCTGTTGTAAGGGTTTGATACATATATGCATATGTCCATATATACATATAACATGTATTGCAAACCTCAAAGCACTATATAAATATGAGCTATTTTTAATATGAAACACAATTTGAGAAACATTATCACACTACTAATATTAATCTTGGCCATTTTCATAAAGCTTCATATAAATTGTAAGCTCCATACTGTCTTGGAAATATTACTTTGTCAGCTTTCTGCTTTCTAATATGATTAACCAGTTCATGGATCTGCTATAATCAGTAGTCGTATAAGAACATAATCTGTCATAGTTAACATTTCTTTTATTTCTTTTGGCTTTTTGGAGGGGTAATGCAGGGCAACTAGGGTAAAGTGACTTGCCGAAATGTAATAATAATGGAATTTGAAGTTCCTTTTGTATTGCTAAGCTGAGAGGGACTTAGCACTTAGTAATTAATCAAACCTCTGTTAAAGAAACAAAAGGTATGAACCCCTGTAGCTGACATAACAGGAAGGGTTTGGCTGAAACAGGAAGGAGCTAATGCCATGTTGTATATAAGAAGTCCCTGCTGGGTCAGACAGATCTTCTCCGAGCAAACTTTGTGGAGGCAGAAGCTGCTGCCACTGGGGAGGCTGAAGAGGAAAGGTCCCCCAGGCTGGAGAGAATGATTTTGATTTTGGGGACCTGGATGAAATGATTTTGATTAGTTGAAACTTCTGCTGAGTCCAAGGGCCAGTCAGAGCTGAGGGCCATCCAGAGCTGCTGAGGCTGTTGAGGATTTCCAAGGGCCAGCCTGGGCTGCTGAGGACAGAGGAAGCATGGCTGTGAGGCTGATACTTTTTATGAACTTGTGTCTGGCATTGGTGAGCCTTCCAGGTGCAGAGACTGTGAAGGATTTAAGGTGGACTAGATGCTGTGAGCTTCAGCATGGAGCAGAAAGTGCTCAGAAATCTGGACAAGGACCTGGGATCTGTCTGCCTTTGAACCAGGTGATAGGTTGGTGAATCCATTTAGGATCTGGGACCATGGAAGGGGACCCAGGCAATCCAAGAGACCACCCTGAGTCAAGCTGAAAGAAGGCTTTACTTGGATACTGTGTACTGACTGAGAAATTGCACTTTACTAGTTACCTAGGAATGGAGGGCTTGTGTATTTTCAGATGATTGAATAGTGAATAAGTGACTGAATACGTGACTGATTGAATTAACTTAGTGTGCCCCAGGAGTGGAGAAATTTGACTATTGTACTTAAGGAGACAAACCTCCTTAAGGATGATTGAAGGATTGAGTTACTAAATAATTGTCCTTTGTTCAAAACTTTGTGATTACTGTGGTGAAAATTATGTGGCCATTTTCTGTGATAAGTTGTTGTGAATGTTATATTTCAATTTTCTGTGATAAGTTGTGACATTGTGAATGCTGTGCCTTGATTTACGTGAATGTTTTGCTCTGATTTGTTATTGAATAAATAGTGTTTACTATATTGTGTAATCAGAACCTTAAAAGTTGTTCACAATAGCATTTTTCTGGAAAGCTGCTTGTGCTTGGCTTTACAGCAGGTTCACATGGCTATTAAGTGTTAAGTGTCTGAGGCCAGATTTGAACACAGATCCTCTTGACTCAAGGGACAGTGCTCTATTCACTGCACAACCTACCCACTCTAGTTAATATTTCTTAAATAATTTTTCCTATGATTATTTCAGTGAACAGTGATTTTTAAACTATCATAATGGATATAGAATTAAGTCTTTCTCACATTTTCAAGAGAAGCCTTGTAAATTTAACATAAAATTATGTGGATTTTTTTTTTTGCAAAGGTTAGCAAATGTTAACAGTCTGTTGATATATTTGAACTATTGCTGTGCTCCATGGAATGTGATCATACCAAGGATTTAGAGAGTCCAAAATTTATTGTGCTACATATATAATTGTGTTTTTACAAATAGGCATGGGGAAAAAGGAGTGGGGCAAAGTGAGTCTCAGAATATCTTATAAGTCTTCAAATTTTATTGGGTCTTTGAATTCAGCTATATTTCCTTTATATTTTCATTTTTTAATTTACTAAACAAAATGTACTTTCTTTGGCAAAGCAAGTAAATTTAAAATGTCCCCTCTTTTACCACTTCAAGACATACTGAACATTCCAAAGCAGATAGGCCAAATACAAAAGGTTGTCTGCAGACAAACAAGCACTCAAAAAAAAGTCTTATTTGATTAAATAAACCTGTTCAATTTCTATCAAAAGCTACTTTTCATGGGCTGGATAAGGGACTATTCAGGGGCTAAGTATTGAGTCAGTGGATATCTGAAGGGAAATTCTTCCCCTACTTCCTGCTGCCCACATTTTAGTACTTCACTGTTCTTTAGCAGCTCCACTAAAGGTTGACCTAGTTGTTCAATTGAATTTTTTTCAGTTATATCCAACTTTTC
The DNA here is from genome assembly GCA_011680675.1 of Gymnobelideus leadbeateri. Classification (NCBI taxonomy): domain Eukaryota; kingdom Metazoa; phylum Chordata; class Mammalia; order Diprotodontia; family Petauridae; genus Gymnobelideus; species Gymnobelideus leadbeateri. The sequence goes on along the minus strand of WOXC01005830.1, from coordinate 696,827 downwards.
ATGACCCTATTTGAGTTTGCTTGGCAAAGATACTGAAGTGGTTGGCAGTCAGAGACAAGATGGAAGAGTAGAAACAGGACTTCTTTGGGGATCCCACTCCCCAAACTTCCAATTCATGTAAAAGGTGACTCTAAACAAACTTTGGAGCTACAGAACCCACAAAATGACACAGAGAAGCTAACCTCCAACTGAGGACAGCCTGGCAGGTCAGCATGAAGCAGCCAGCACAGCGTGTTGGGAGCAGAGCCCAGCCCCATGCCAGCCAGAGGTTTTAATCTCAGGGTGGCCACAACAAGCCACCAGCTGGAGGGACATCATATCACCAGCAGCTGTGAGGGTTTGCAGAGTTATCAAACCATAGATGCTAAGGATAAAATGAGAGGTCAGTGTAGTGTGGACTTTGTGAACTGTGAGTTCAGAAATATGGTCAGCCTTAGCCCCCAGGCAAGAAGCAGCTGAGATGCAGCTGCTATGCAGCCCCCACCATATGACTGCTTCAGAGTTCCTGGCCTGCATATAGTAGGGGGAACCAAGTGACCAGTCTGAAGGCTAATTGCTTGTGCTTTAACCTGCTTGGATCTGGATCACTGCATAGGGTGGAGGTCCTGGGGTTCTTGACCTGTTTGCAAGAGCATGGGGAGGCTTCAGAGGAGGCAACCAACTAAGAGTTCCAGCACCTGAGAAAACCCCAGAAATTTGGGACAGAACTCCCCACTATGGTAGCAGAGTTCTACTGTGGCAAAAAACTCAAAAGTCAAGTAGTTGAGTGGCAAAATGAGCAAGCAAAGGAAGCAAAGCAAGCATGGTGGTCCAACTTTGGATTCCTTTTTTGCAGACAAAAAGGATCAGGCATGGAAGAGGAGGAAGACAACATAGTTAGAACTCGTGCACCAAAGGCTTCCAAGAAAAGAATAAGCTGCTTACACGCCGTAGAGGGGCTTAAATAGGATTTTGAAAACCAAATAAGAGAAGTGGAGGAAAAATAGGGAAGATAAATGAGAACAAGACAAGAAAATTATAAAATGAGTGTCAATCACCTGACTGAAGATAATGACCCCTTAAAAATAGACTAACTCAAATGGCAAAAGAGGCTCAAAAAAACAATAAGGAGAAGAATGGTTTAAAAAGCCAAATTTGCCAGATGGAAAAAGCATCTCAAAAGCTCACTGAAGAGAATCATTCCTTTAGAATTAGTTTGGAGCAAATAGAAGCTAGTTACATTACAAAAAAATCAAGATACTACTAAACAGATCCAAACAAATGAAAAAATAGAAGACAATGTGAAATATCTCATTGGAAAAACCACTGACCAGGAAAAAAAGATGCAAGAGAGATAATTTAAAAATTATTGGAGTACCTGAAAGCCATGATAAAAAAAAAAAAACCTAGATATCATCGTCCAAGAAATTCTCAAGGAAAATTGCCCTGATCTTCTAGAAGCAAAGGTCAAAATAGAGGTTGAAAGAATCCACTGATCACCTCCTAAAAAAGATCCCAAAAAGAAAACTCCTAGCAACATTATAGCCAGTTTCTAGAGTTCCCAGATAAAGGAGAAAATATTACATACAGCCAGGAAGAAATAATTTGAATGCTGTGGAAACACAATCAGGATAACACAGGATCTGGCAGCTTCTACACTGAGGGATCCAAGGGCTTGGAATATAATATTCTGGAGGTCAAAGGAGTTGGGATTGAAACCAAGAATCACCTACCCAGAAAAACTGAATATCATGTTTTTTTTTTTCTACTTTTTTGGGAAGTCAATTGGGGTTAAGTGACTTGCCCAAGGTCACACGGCTAGTTTTTGTGTTGTGTCTGAGGTCAAATTTGAACTGAGGTCCTCCTGACTCTAGGGCTAGTTCTCTATTCACTGCACCACCTAGCCACCCGTGAATGTCATATTTCAGGGAATCATATGATCATTCAGTGGAATAGAGGATTTTCAAGAATTGTTAATGAAATAAACCAGAGTTGATTAGAAAATTTGACATTCAAATACAAGAAGCAAAAGAAGCATGGAAAGGTAAACAGGAAAAGAAATCATAAGGAACTTATCAAAGTTGAACTATTTTCAGAATGTTATATTTATATAGGTTCATATACTTATATAACAATATAATTATATATGTTACATAAATATAACATCTCTCTTCTTGTCCTAGCACTTGGTAAATCTAAAAGAAGCATAAATATAAAGGAAACTTGAGAACTGAACCGACTATTGAAAAAATTAGGCATGAAAGGCATGGAATTTTCAGAATTTTAGATAAACATTATTATTAAGCATATATATGTGTGTGTATGTATGTGTGTGTGTGTGTGTGTGTGTGTGTGTGTACATATATAGAGGGAGAGACAGACACACAAAGAGAGATAGACAGAATCAGACACTAAGATGGAAAGAGAGAGAGAGAGAGAGAGAGAGAGAGAGAGAGAGAGAGAGAGAGAGAGAGTAAATTAGGGCTGGATCTGTGGATTCAGTTGTGTCCGATGCAGAGCAGTTATTATCTAAAACTTAGTTTGGGAAAATAAGGAGCACTGAGAAGTTAAGCGACTTGAACAGTTATTTAATTAATATCTAGTACCAGTTAATGGTGGGATTTGAATACAGGTCTTCCTGATAATAAGTGTGGCCCCATATCCATTCCATCAAGTTGCCTCTTTTAAAGGAGACTTTGAGGGAATTCTGGGGGTGTTGCTAAGAAGGCAGAACAGAAACAGTAACTTTTCTAAGCTCCTCCATGAATCTAGTCACTAAAATTAAAAAGTTAATCTGAACTAAAGTTAGAGTGACAGAATCCACTGGGAGATGGAACATGGCAGATTCCCAGCCTAGGAAAGTGCCCACATAGGTCTGGGCAGGGGGGCTGCACCAGCTAGGACCAGAAAGCAGACTACAGCTGACTGAGAAGGAGACTCAGCCAGTGGATTCACCCACCCCAACGGCGATTCCCAGCAGTTTCACCAGCATTTCACCTCAGGACTGAGGATCCTTCCAAGGGGCCAAAGCAGGAACAGTAGCTTCTCCTGGGGCTATGAACCCACAGCCTAGAAGATTCAAAATTACCTACCTGATTTTCCAGAAGCCAAGATGACAAAGTAAACTCTAGCTGCTTTAATCCCCCCTCCAAAACCAAGAAAACCCAGAGATAAATGTAACACCCAGAGTAAAATCCTGAAATAGCAGAAATAGCCTCAGGTTTAGGAGTCACTAAGAAAGGTTATAACTGAGGCAATAAGGAGTCTGAAGTGAAGGGGAGGAGAGGTCCCAACAAACCCCACCTCAGCTGACCAGCAAAATCTCCCAAAGCCCCAGGTGGTGGAGACAGCAAGCAATAACAACACAAACCCAGGTGGACCTTAGCACCACAAGCAGAATCTACAGACAACAGTGTTGCCAGCCCCCAGGTGTTTAACCTGCCTGAGTTGTAGCTCAGGGGCATAGAGACAGAAATCTGAAGTGGCCAGACCACCCTTCCCTAACAGGTTACTCTGTGAGCCTAAGGGGAACTCAGAGGAAACACTGAGAATCCTGGCCTTAGGCTCAGTCTAGACACCAGAGCCTTCATCACACAAAGTCAACAACCAGGCCGTTAGCTCCCAGCCTGAGAAATCAGGAAATAGGAAATCAAAATGGGAAAGAAGGAAGCTGAGAAGGAGAATGGAAATGCAAGAAAATGGATCTGAGCTTATTATAGCAAGCAAGAACAACCAAATACAGAGGACAACATGGACTCTATACTCATACCTGTGACCACAGAATGAAATATAAACTGGTCTCAAGCCCAAAAAGCACTGTTGGAGGAGCTCAAGAAAGATTTTTAAAATTTTTTTTCCAAATGCTTTATTAACTTCTGGTTTACAAAATTCATTTCCATCAGATTTTGAGTTAGTTTTTTCCCCATTTTCCCCATACCGCCAACCCAGAATAGCAGTCCCACAGGATATCCCCTCACCCTATCTGCTCTTTCCCATATCCCTTCGACTTTTTCAGTAGGGCAAGGTGAATGTCTGTGCCCCAATGCCGTATATCTTATTTCCCAATTATATAGAAAATAGTATTAATAATAGTATTCACATATGTTTAAACATTTGATTTTAAATTTTTTTTTGTTTTTTTTTTTGGTTTTGGTTTTTTTTTTTTTGTGTTGTGTTTTGTTTTTTTTTGTTTTGGGGGTTTTGGTTGTGTTTTTTTGGTGGTTTTTGTTTTTTATTATATATATTTGAAACATTTAATGTTAGACCTTGAATTTCAGATCCATTTCCTTCCTCCCTTGTCACCCATTCCTTCTTGGGATATAAGTAATTCAGTATATGTTGTATATGTCTAGCTATGCAAAACATTATCATAGTAGATATATTGTACAAGGCTGCTTATAATTCCCTCCCACTATCCCACCCCCCACCTGGTCCATTCCCTACATGATCCTGTCCCTCTTCTATAGTGGGTACTTCCAACCTCTCCTCCCCCAAGGATGCCCTCCCATCCATCATCCCTCCTCTCATCCCCCTTCCCCCTATCCTGCTGCAGGTTGAGATATCCCATTTAGTATGTATGTCATTTTTTCCCTGAACCAAATTCAATGTGAATGTGGTTTTGCCTTTTTGCCTTCCTTATTCTCCCTCTCCTTTGCAACCACTTCCCCTACATGAGATAGTTTACCCTACCATGTCTCTCCCCATCTCCTCTTGCCACTTTCCTCTCTCACCTCATAATTTCATCCCTTGAGTACTCTCCCTTCCCAACAAAATCAACCTATGCCCCCTATCCATATATAACTGTAACCATATACACACACATTCACATATGTATTCATATGACCACACACCCTTCTTCCATTATTTTCATAGTGAGAAAGATATCATCAGTCACAGTTATTGTTTTTCCATATAGGAATGTAAATAGTTCAACTTTGATAAGTTCCTTTTATTTCTTTTCCTGATTACCTTCTCAGGCATCTCTTGCTTCTTGTGTCTGGATGTCAAATTTTCTATTCAACTCTGGTTTTTTCCTCAAGAATGCTTGAAAGTCCTCTATTCCACTGAATGACCATATTTTCCCCTGAAACAAAATACTCAGTTTTGCTGGGTAGGTGACCCTTGGGTTCATTCCCAGTTCTTTTGCCCTCTGAATATCATATTCCATGCCCTTCGATCCCTCAGTGTAGAAGCTGCCAGGTACTGGGCTATTCTGATTGTGTTTCCACAATATTGAAATTGTTTCTTCCTGGCTGCTTGTAGTATTTTCTCCTTGATCTGGGGATTCTGGAACCTGGCTATAATATTCCTGGGAGTTTTCTTTTTGGGATCTTTTTCAGGAGGTGATCGGTGGATTCTTTCAACCTCTATTTTGCCCTCTGGATCTAAAACATCAGGGCAGTTTTCCTTGAGAATTTCTTGAAGGGTGATTTCTAGGTTCTTTCCTTGATCATGGCTTTCAGGTAGTCCAATAATTTTTAAATTGTCTCTCCTGGATCTATTTTCCAGGTCAGTGGTTTTCCCATGAGATATTTCACATTGCCTTCTAATCTTTCATTTGTTTGGATCTGCTTACAGCATCTTGATTTCTCATAAAGTCATTAGCTTCCATTTGCTCCAGTCTAACTCTGAAGGAATGAATCTCCTCAGAACTTTTGAGATTCTTTCCATCTGGCAAATTCGACTTTTTAAGGCATTCTTCTCCTCATTGCCCTTTGGGCCTCCTTTGCCATTTGAGCTAGTCTATTTTTTAAGGTGTTGTTTTCCTCAGTCAGCTGTTGACCCTCATTTCATACTTTTCCCATCCTTCTCATTTCTCTTCTAATTTTTCCTCCACTTCTCTTATTTGATTTTTAAAGTCCTCTTAAGGTCCTCTATGGCCTGCAACCCGCTCATGTTTTCCCCTGGGGCTTTTGGAGCAGGACTTCTGACCACAGTCCTTTTCCCTCTATGCCCCCAAAATAGGAGTCTAGGGTTGCATTTTTCTGTTTCCTTTGCCTTGGCATGTTGCCACTTAATTGCTTGACTTTTGGGCTTGTTGCCACGCTATGGCTTTAAGGCCAGATAGAGGAATTTTCGTCCCGAACGTGTGGGGGGCAACTTCCGTTTCTGGCAAGCTGTAAACCCACCCATGACTTCCACCCTAGATCACAATCCAGATCCAGGAGGTTAAAGCAAGAGCGATTACCCCCCAAGACTGATCGCTGGATCTCCCCACGATTTGTAGGCTGGGAGCTGGAAATGCCTCTGAAAACTACACAGTGGCGTCTCCTCAGCAGCTTCTAGCCCCCAGGGGAGGGAGCTGACGCATTCCCCAAATACAGGTCCCAAAGTCCATAGGACACTAACCTCTTACTTTGTCCTAGGCAAGTCTATGTTGATAATTCTGGCGTTTCCACAGTTCCTGGTGTTCTGGGGTTCCTCCAGCCGGCTGCTGGCCCTGCCGCCCTGGGGCTAAAACCTCGGCTCAAGTGGACCTGGGCTCAGCTCGGCTCCTTCGCTCTGCGCGCTGCCGGCTCCCAGACCACTTCGCTGGTCCTTCCTGCAGGGTGCTGGGCTGTCCTCAGCGGGAGGTTAGCTTCTCTGTGTCGTTCTGTGGGTGCTGGGGCTCCAGAAGATTTTCAGAGTCCTTTTTTACATAGTTTGTGGAGAATCTGGGGGCAGAGAGGCTTAGAGGAGCTGTTTCTACTCTGCCATCTTGTCCGCCCCTAAACATTTGATTTTAAAACTTTGAATTCCAGGTTCATTCCCTTCCTCCCTTGTCACCCACCCTTACTGGAAAGATAAACAATTCAGTATATGTTGTATATGTGTAGCTATGCAAAACATTACCATAATAGATATATTGTAAAAGACTGACTGTATTTCCCTCCTTCCTATGTCACCTCCCACTTGGTCTATTCCTTACTTTGATCCTGTACCTTTTCAAAAGTGGGTGCTTCCAACTTCTCTCCCCCACTTCCCTCCCGCCACCCCTTCCATCATTCCCCCTCTCATCCCCATTCCCCCTTCTCTCTTGTAGGGTGAGATATCCTATCTAGTATGTATGTCATTCTCTCCCTTATTAAAATTCAATGAGAATAAGGTTTTGCCTTTTTGCCTTCTTGTTCTTCCTCTCCCTTGTAACCATTTTCCCTTGCCTCTTCTCTATGAGAGTTTACCCCATTCTGTCTCTACCCATCTCCTCTTGTTATATTCCTCTCTCACCTCTTAATTTCACCTTGTAAGTATCATCCCTTCCTATTAAATTCAACTTGTGCCCTCTATCTACTTATACCTGTAAACATATATACACACATTCACATATGTATTCATATGCCCATATACCCTTGTTCAACTATTTTCATAATTTCATCAGTTACAGTTCTCATGTTTCCATGTAGGAATGTAAATAGTTCAATTTTGATAAGTTCATTATGATTTCTTTTCCCTATTTACCTTCTCAAGTATCTCTTGCTTCTTGTATCTGAATGTCAAATTCTTTTCAACTCTGGTTTTTCATCAAGAATGCTTGAAAGTCCTCTATTCCACTGAATGACCATATTTACCCCTGAAACATGATATTCAGTTTTGCTGGGTAGGTGATTCATGGTTTTAATCCAAGCTCCTTTGCCCTCCAGGATATCATATTACAAGCCCTTTGATCCCTCAGTGCAGAAGCTCCCAGAACCTGCACTATCCTGATTGTGTTTCCACAATTTTGTGCTTATTTCTTCCTGGCTGCTTGTAATATTTTCTCCTTGATCTTGGAATTCTGGAACCTGGCTATAATATTGCTAGGAAGTTTTTTTTTTTTTGGGGGGGGGGGTCTTTTTCAGAAGGTGATTGGTGGATTTGTTTTGTTATCTGGTTCCAAAACATCAGGGCAATTTTCCTTGAAAATTGCTTGAAAGATGATTTCTAGGTTCTTTCTTTGATGATGGTTTTCAGGTAGTCCAAAACTTTTTAAATTATCTCTCCTGGATCTATTTTCCAGGTCGGTGGTTTTTCCCATGAGATATTTCACATTGCCTTCTATTCTTTCATTTGTTGGGATCTGCTTAATAGTATCTTGACTTCTCATAAAGTCACTAGCTTCCATTTGCTCCAATCTAATTCTGAAAGAATTATTCTCCTCAGTGAGCTTTTGAGATTCTTTTGCCATCTTGCAAATTCAGCTTTTTAAGTCATTCTTCTCCTCATTGCCTTTTTGAGCCTATTTTGCCATTTGAGTTAGTCAATTTTTAAGGTGTTATTTTCCTCAGTCAGGTTGTTGACTTTCATTTCATACTTTTTCTTGTATATTTCTCATTTCTCTTCCCAGCTTTTCCACCACTTCTCTTATCTGCTTCTTAAGATCCTCTATGGCCTGTAACCAGCTCATATTTTTATTTGGGGCTTTTGGTGCAAGAGTTCTGACCTCCTAGTCATCCATGCTTCAATCCTCTTTGCCTCCAAAATAGGAATCTAATGTTTAATTTTTCTGTTTATTTTGTTTCCTTTGCCTAGGCATGTTGCCACTCAATTACTTGTCTCTTGGGCTTGTTGCCTCAGTAGGACTCTGCCAGCAGCCAGGGGAGCTTCTGTCCCAAATATTGGGGTTTTCTCAGCTGCTGGAGGTATTAGTTGGGTGGCCTCTCTGAAGCTTCCATATGCTCTGGAAAGCTGGTCACACACCCCAAGACCACCCCAGACCTCAATCCAGATCCAAGAAGCTTAAAGCAAAAGTAATCCCCACCTCCAGACTGATTGCCAGATCCCACTTCAATCCACGGTCCAGGAGCTGAAGCTGCAAAATGGTGGGCTGTGCTGAGTCTAATCAGGGGCTTCTCACCCCCAGGAAAAGAGGCCAGTGAGCTACCAAATACTGGTCCCAATGTCCATATAGCATTGACCTTCACTTTGTCCTTGGCATCTATGTGTTGATAATTCTGGAAACACCACAGCTGGGGGGTGTTCTGGGGTCAACTCACACAGGTCTGGGCTTGGCTCCCAAAGCTCTGTGCTGGCCTTTCCCTGCCCAGCTCCCAGGATGTCTTCTGAAGAGTTTGTCCAGAGTCTCCTTTTACATAAATTTGGAAGTGGTGGGAGCAGGAGCTGTGCAGGAATGCTGTCATTACTCTGCCATCTTGACTCCAACCCCCCAAAAGAGATTTTAAAAGCCAAATTAGAAAGGTAGAAGATAATTTAAATCTACAGTGAACAAGGAAAAAAAAATTCTCACTGAAGAAAATAAATCCTTCAAAAGTAAAATTTGTAAACTGGAACAGGAGGTTCAAAATCTAAATGGAGAGAGTACCTCCCTAAAAAAAGGACCTTCAAAAACTAACTGAAGGAAATAATTCACTAAAAATTAGAGTCATTCAAATTGAAGCTAAGGACTCTATGACATAACACAAGTCAGTCAAGAAAAACATGAAGATTGAAAAATTAGAAGAAAGTGTAACATATCTCACTGGAAAAACAACTGACCTGGAGAACAGATCCAGGAAAGATAGCCTAAAAATTATTGGTTTACCAGAAATTGGTGATGGAAAAGCAGTCGGGACAACATCTTCCAAGAGATTGTCAAAGAAAACTGTCCTGTGTTCCTAGAATCAGAGGGTGAAACAGTTATTGAAATAATTCAACAAACTCCTCCTGAAAATGATCCCAAATTGAACACTCCAAGAAATATAATAGCCAGATTCCAGAATTAAAAGGTCAAGGAGAAAATACTGTAAGCAGCCAAAAAGAAACTACATGTGAGGATTACACAGGACTGAACAGCTTCTACTTTAAAAGATCGGGTGGCACAGTGAGTAGAGTGCTGGCTTTGGAGTCAGAAGGACCTGAGTTCAGATCTGGCCTCAGACACTTAACGCACACACAAACAACAACAACAACAACAACAACAAAAACCTAGCTGTGTGATCTTGGGCAAGTTACTTAACCCCAATTGCCCTCCAAAAAGCAAAAAAAAAAAAAAAAAAAGAATTATAGGGGCAGCTAGGTGGCGCAGTGTGTAAGAGCACCGGCCTAAGAGTTGGGATGTCCCGAGATCAAAACCGCCCTTAGAAAATGAATACCCACACATAAGTAATGACTAGCCCTGTAACCTTGAGCAAGTTACTTAACCCCAATGGCTTTAAAAAAAAAAAAAACATCAGAGGCATTGGAATTTGATATTTTGCAAGGCAAAAGAGCTAGCACTGCAACCAAGGATCAATTCCCTGGTAGAACAGAACATAATCATTGAGGCAAGGACAGGGTCATTTAATGAAATAAGGAATTTTCTGATTTTGCTGTTGAAAATGTGAGAGTTTAATGGTAAATTTGATCTCCAATTACAACACTCAAAAAAGACATAAAAAGGTAAACTAGGAAAACACACACTCACACCACACATGTACATGCAAGCACAAATGCACATAACGTGTGATTCAATAAGAGCAAATTGCTTACATCACTATATGATTAGCTGATACCTGTCAGTATTGAAATTTATATGACTATCACAACCTTTGAAAGGGATATACATAGATAGAGGTTGTGGGTATAAATGAACTAATCTGATGATAAAAAATCTTATTAAAGGGTACAAAGGGACTGTAATGGAATAAAAGGAAAGGATGAGGTAGAAAAAGGTAAATTATGACACACAAAGAGGCATAAAAACATATTATATTAGAGGAGAAGGAGAGAGGGAGATGAACATTGTATGAACATTGTTTTCATTGCTTCTGATTAAAAGAGAGATCAAGGGGCAGAGCCAAGATGGCGGAGTAGAAACAGCTCATCCAAGCCACTCGGCCCCCCAGATTCCCCCCAAACTATGTAAAAGGGGACTCTGAAAAACTTCTGGAGCCCCAGCAACACAGAACGACACAGAGAAGCTAACCTCCCACTGAGGACAGCCCAGCAGCCCTGCAGAAAGGACCAGCGCAGCACTCTGGGAGCTGGCAGCACGGGGAAGCAAGCAGAGCCCAGGTCCGCGTGAGCCGAGGTTTTAGCCCCAGGGCAGCAGGGCCAGCAGCCGGCTGGAGAGACCCCAGAACACCAGCAGCTGTGGTGACTCCAGAATTATCAACATAGATGTGTCTAGGACAAAGGAAGAGGTTAGTGTCCTATGGACTTTGGGACCAGTTTTGGGGTGGTGGCTTCCTCCCCTGGGGGCTAGAAGCCACTGAGGAGACAGTCCATTTTGTAGTTTTCAGAGGCAGCTCCAGCTCTTGGCCTTCGAACTGTAGGGAGATCCAGCAATCAGTCTTGGGGTGTAATCTCTCTTGCTTCAACCTCCCTGGATCTGGATTGTGATCTAGGGTGGAAGTCGTGGGTGGGTTTACAGCTTGCCAGAAACAGAAGTTTCCCCCCACACGTTTGGGACAAAAATTCCTCTATCTGGCCTTAAAGTCATACTGTGGCAACAAGCACAAAAGTCAAGTAATTAAAGTGGCAACATGCCAAGGCAAAGGAAACAGAAAAATGCCACCCTAGACTCCTATTTTGGGGGCATAGAGCGGGAAAAGGACTGTGAGGTCTGAAGTCCTAAAGCCCAAGGGGAAAACATGAGTGGGTTGCAGGCCATAGAGGACCTTAAGAAGGACTTTAAAAATCAAATAAGAGAAGTGGAGGAAAAATTGGAAAGAGAAATGAGAAGGATGCAGGAAAAGTATGAAATGAGGGTCAACAGCCTGACTGAGGAAAACAACACCTTAAAAATAGATCCATAGGTCAAAATAGAGGTTGAAAAAATCCACCCATCACCTCCTAAAAAAGATCCCAAAAAGAAAACTCCTGGGAATATTGTAGCCAGTTTCCAGAACTCCCAGATCAAGGAGAAAATAGTACAAGCAGCCAGGATGAAACAATTTCAATATTGTGGAAACACAATCAGAATAGCCCAGGACCTGGCAGCTTCTACACTGAGGGATCGAAGGGCATGGAATATGATATTCCAGAGGGTAAAAGAACTGGGAATGAACCCAAGGGTCACCTACACAGCAAAACTGAGTATTTTGTTTCAGGGGAAAATATGGTCATTCAGTGGAATAGAGGACGTTCAAGCATTCTTGAGGAAAAAACCAGAATTGAATAGAAAATTTGACATCCAGACACAAGAAGCAAGAGATGCCTGAGAAGGTAATCAGGGAAAAGAAATCAAAAGGAACTTATCAAAGTTGAACTATTTACATTCCTATATGGAAAAGCAATAACTGGGACTGATGATATCGTTCTCACTATGAAAATAATGGAAGAAGGGTGTGTGGTCATATGAATACATATGTGAATGTGTGTGTATATGGTTACAGTTATATATGGATAGAGGGCATAGGTTGAATTTGTTGGGAAGGGAGAATACTCAAGGGATGAAATTATGAGGTGAGAGAGGAAAGTGGCAAGAGGAGATGGGGAGAGACAGGGTAGGGTAAACTATCTCATGTAGAAGAATCGAGGGGTAGTGGTTGCAAGGGAGGGGGAGAATAGGAAGGCAAAAAAGGCAAAACAACATTCTCATTGAATTTGGTTCAGGGAGAAAATGACATACATACTAAATGGGATATCTCAACCTGCAGTAGAATAGGGGGAAGGGGAATGAGAGGAGGGATGATGGATGAGAGGGCATCCTTGGGGGGAGGGGAGGTTGGAAGTACCCAGTATAGAAGAGGGACAGGATCATGTAGGGAATGGACCAGGTGGGGGGTGGGATGAGTGGGAGGGAATTATAAGCAGCCTTGTACAATATATCTATTATGATAATGTTTTGCATAGCTAGACTTGTATAACATATACTGAATTACTTATCTCCCTAGAGGGAATGGGTGACAAGGGAGGAAGGAAATGGATCTGAAATTTGAGGTCTTAACATTAAATGTTTCAAATATATATAAATACTATTATTAATACTCTTTTGCTTGTAATTTGGAGATAAGATGTGCAGGCATTGGGACACAAAGATTCACCTTCCTCTAATGGAAAAGTCGAAAGGGGTATGGGAGAAGATATGGGAGAGAGCAGATTGGAGGAAGCGATATCTTGTGGGACTGCTATTCTGGGAGGTTGGTTAGGGGAATAACAGGGGGAAATGATTGTAACTCAAAATCTGGCAGAAATGAATGATATAAAACAGAAGTTAATAAAGCATTTGTTTAAAAAAAGAGATCAACATAATCAGTTAAGTTTAAGATTCTAATGTGAAAAGACACAAAAACTCATAATAATAGAGGGAAAGGAAGGAGAGAGAGAGGAGCACTGTATGACATTTGTTCCCATTGGTTTGGGGTCAAAACGGGAATAACATACTCTGATAAGCATAAAGATCCCTTGTGCCCTATAGGCAGTAGGAGGGGTAAGGGGGAGATAATAAAGGGGTATAAGAAAGGAGGGAAATAGTAGTAAGGGGAAAGGGGAGGTAAAAAGGGGGGCACAGGGAAAGAATACTGAGGGAGGTGGTGGTAGAAAGGAAAACCCTTAAGGAGGGGAAGGGAGAAGGAAGAAACAAAAACATAAACAGGGGAGGGAATAGGATGGAGGGAAAGAGACAGATAGTAATCATTTCTGTGAATGTGAATGAGGTAAACTCTCCCATAAAATGGAGGCAAATAGCAGAATGTATTAAATCCATAGTTCTGCAATATTCTGTCTACTAGAAACACATTTGAAACAAGGGGTTACTCACAGGGTAAAGGTAAAAGCCTGGAGCATAATATATTGTGCTTTAGCTAAAATTAAAAAAAAAAAAAGCTGGGGTAGCAATGCTTAGCTTAGATAAAACAAAAGCAACAAGAGATCTAAATAAAAGAGATAAGCAAGGAAACAATATGCTGCTAAAAGGCATCATCAAGAATGAAGCAATATCGTTACTTAACATATATACACCAAGTGGTATAGTATCCAAATTCCTAGAGGAGAAGTTAAGGGAGTTAGAGGAAGAAATAGATAGCAAAACTATAGTAGTGGAGGACATTAATCTCCCCCCCCCTCTGAATTTGATAAATCTACCCTCAAAATAAACAAGAAAGAAGTTAAAGGGGGAATGGAATTTTAGAGGGGTTAGGTGTTATAGATCTCTGGGGAAAACTGAATGGGGATAAAAAGGAATATACCTTCTTCTCAGCACTACATGGCACATAAGCAAATTCGACTATGTATTGGGCATAAAAGCTCACAATTCAGTGCAGAATAGCCGACATATTAAATGCATCATTCTCAGACCATGATTCACTAAAATTTTATGCAGTAAAGGGTCATCGAAAGACAGACTAAAAACTGATTGGAAACTAAATAACTTAATCCTAAAGAATGAGTGGGTCAAACAAGAATTTATAGAAACAATCAGTAACTTCATTCAAGAAAAAGACAATAATGAGACAATATACCAAAACTTGTGGGATGCAGCAAATGCTGTTTTTACAGGTAGCTGTATATCCCTGAGATCATGAATGAATAAATTAGAGAAAATGGAGGTAAATAAATTGGGCATGCAATAGAAAAAGCTAAAAAAAAGAACAGATTAAAAACTCGCAATTAAATACTAAATTAGAAATAATAAAAACCAAAGGAGAGAATAATACAATTGAAATTAAGAAAACTATTGAAATGATAAATAAAACTAAGAGATGGTTTTATGAAAAAAAACCCACTAAAATTGACAGAACTTTAGTCAATATGATAAAAAAAGAAAGAAGAAAACCAAATTATGAGTATCAAAAATGAAAAGTGTGAATATACCTCCAATGAAGAGGAACTTAAAACAATAATTAGGAATTATTTTGCCAAATTGTATGCACATAAATTTGACAATCTTAGTGAAACAGATGAATAGTTACAAAAAAATATAAGTTGCCCAGTTTAACATTAGAGGAAGTAAATTACTTAACCCCATTTCAGAAAAAGAAATTGGACAAGGAATCAGCAAAATCCCTAGGAAAAAATCTCCAGGGCCAGATGGATTTACTAGCTACTTCTATGAAACATTTAAAGAACAATTGATTCCAATACTCTACAAAGTATTAGGGAAATTTAGTGAAGGAGATCTACCAAATTCTTTTAAGACATGAATATAGTGCTGATACCTAAATCAGGAAGAGACCAAACAGAGAACAAAAATTATAGACCAATTTCCCTCATGAATATAGATGCAAATTTTTTGAATAAAATATTAGCAAAAAGACTACAACAACTTATCAAGGGAATAATACATTTTGATCAGGTAGGATGTATTCCAGGAATGTAAAGTTGGTTTAATATTAGGAAAACCATCAGTATAATTGATCATATCAACAAGAAAACTAGCAGAGGCCACATGATTATCTCAATAGATGCTTTGAAAAGGCTTTTGACAATATACAATATCCATTCCTATTAAAACACTAGAAAGTATAGGAATAAATGGAGTATTCCCCAAAATAATAGGCAGCATCTATTTAAAGCCATCAGCAAGTATTATATGTAATGGGGATAAGCTAGAAGCATTTCCAATAAGATCAGGGGTGAAACAAGGATGTCCACTATCACCCCTCTTATTCTATCTGCTACTAGATATGTTAGCAGTAGCAATTAGAGCAGAAAAAGTAAGCAAAGAGTCAAATTAGGCAAAGAAGAGACCAAGCTATCACTCTTTGCAGATGATATCATGATATACTTAGAGAATCCTAGTGAATCAAGTATAAAACAACTTGAAACAATAAATAAATTTGGCAAAGTTGCAGGATAAAAAATAAACTCACATATATGCCCAGCATTTCTGTATATTTCTAACAAAATCCAACACCAAGACATAGAAAGAGAAATCCTATTTAAAGTTACTATAGACCTTATATAATATTTGGGAATCTACCTGCGGAACAAGACCCAGGACCTATATGAAAAACTTTTCACACAAATAAAGTTATATGTAACTAATTGGAAAAACATCAATTTCTCATGGCTGAGTGGACCTATAATAACAATGACAATTTTACCTAAATTAAATTACATATTTAATGCCATACCAATCAATATATCAAAAAATTACTTTATAGAGCTAGAAAAAAATAGTAACAAAATTCATTTGGAAGAACAAAATGTCCAGAATATCAAGGGAACAAATGAAAAGAAACACTATGAAAGGTGGCCTAGCCATACCATTCTTTAATCTGTATTATAAAGCAGCAGTCATAAAAACTACTTGGCACTGGCTGAGGAGTGGAGTAGTAGACCAATGGAATAGATAGGGGACGCAAGACTCGGCAGTCAATGACTATAGTAATCTACTGTTTGAGAAACCCAAAGATCCCATTTTTTGGATAAGAATTCACTGTTTGACAATAATCTGTTGGGGAAAATGGAATATAGCATGGCAGAAACTGGGCATAGACCATTATCTAACACCATATACCAAAATCATGTCTAAATGGGTGCATGATCTGGGTATAAAGGATGAAACTGTAAGCAATCTGGGAAAGCAAAGAATAGTTTACCTGTCAGATTTATGGAGAGGGGAACACTTTATGACCAAACAAGTGATAGAGAAGATTATAAAAAAAGAAAATGGATAATTTTGATTACATTAAATTGAAAAGTTTATGTACAAACCATACCAATGTAACAAAGATTAATAGGGAAGTGGAAAATTGGGAAAGAATTTTTACAACCAATGTCTCTGATAAAGGCCTCATTTCTAAAGTATACAGAGAATTAAGTCAAATCTATAAGAATACAAGTCATTACACAATTGATAAATGGTCAAAGGATATGAACAGGCAGTTTTTAGAGGGAGAAATTAAAGATATCTATAAGCATATGAAAAAATGCTCTAAATCACTATTGATAGAGAAATGCGAATCAAAACAATGCTGAGGTACCACATCTCACCAGTCAGATTGCTTAAGATGACAAAACAGGAAAATGACGAATTCTGTAGAGGATGTGGAAAAATTGGAACACTAATGCATTGCTGGTTGAGTTGTGAACTGATTCAACCATTCTGGAGAACAATCTGGAACTATGCCCAAAGGGCTATAAATAATTTCATACGCTTTGACCCAACACTACCACTTCTAGGGTTGTATCTCAAAGAGATCATTAAAGTAGGAGGAAGAGCCATATGTACAAAAATATTTATAGCAGCTCTTTTTGTGGTGGCAAAGAATTGGAAATTAAGGGGATGCCCATCAATGGGGGAATGGCTAAATAAGTTTTAGTATATGAAGGTAATTGAATACTATTTTGCTCTAAGAAATGAGGAGTAGATGGACTTTAGATTTACCTGGAGACAATTACACGAACTGGTGTTGAATGAGAAGAGCAGAACCAGGAGAAATTTGTACACTATCTGTGTACAAATATATCTATGACAACCAACTTTGATAGACTGTACTCTTCCCAGCAGTCCAGGCTTATAATACAACTCCAAAAGACTCATGATGGAGAGAGATGTCTACATTCAGAAAAGGAACTAGAAAGAACTGAGTTTGAATGAAGTTTGAAGCTAACTACCTGCTATCTTTTTATTGTTATTTGGTTTTGTTTCCTCTTTCCCATTGTTTATTCCATCTGTTGCAATCCTTTATAACCTGACTAATGTCTAATGTGAAAGTATTTGTATATGCTATTCTTGATTGTATGTTACCATGGGGAGTGGCAGGAGAGGGATAGGGTGAAAATTTAAAACTGAAGGAATTGTGGGACTGAATCTTGTAAACTAAAAGTAAGCAAACAAATTGATAAGACCAAAAAAGAATGAATAAATAAAAATAAAAAAAAATAAAGGAATCTTTGTATAAACATATGGTCCAGAATAAGTACAGAACAACTGAATTAAGCTAATTTGACTAATGTACTATATGAAAATTATAGTACCAATACTTTTGGTATTTAAATTCTGACATTTGATCTGGCTTACCTGCCTTTATGCTGCTTCTACTACACTTCACAGAGTACATTCCACATAATCACAGAAATGAAAATCTCAGCAATCTGGATGAAAAATGTGGAATATTTGAGATAGAGACCAAATGAATATTCATGTAATTCAACCCTAAATTTAGAATAGATAATAGATGTTTAAAAATGCAGTTTTGTGGGGAAATTAGGAGAATGGCTATAAAAAGCAAATCCTGAAGAATTTACTTCCCTTAAAGTAAGAAGAACATTGTGTTGGGAGGATGTTTCTGATTCTTAATTCAGGAATTCTCGTATTTTTACACATGCAGAAATCTCTATATACGGAATTGTATATAACCCACTTTGCTCTGTAAAAAAGTCTGCAAAACTGCCACGAGATTGTGACCATTACATTACATTGTGTAAATAATGATATTCTTTGGACTCTATGATCTCAAAATAAAAACTCTTTAACGCAAATTTGAGCCACTAGATTATGTTCTTGATAAGTCTTTTAGACGAATTTGTTAGCATTTTTGATTTCTTTCTACCACAGTGAAAATGTTTGATTTTTAATTTATTTTATTTTTTGTTTTTCAAAATTTTTAAAAATGTTTTAAAATGATTGAATTTTAAAACACACGCACACACACAAATCAAAGCAAATGTAAAATTTTAAAGAACACTTATGACTTAGTAGGAATGATATGAGAAGATACTCTCACTTCACCATTTTCCAGAGGTCCACAAGTGTTGTACCCTGGACATATTTTCAGATTTTTTCAATATATTGATCAGTTATGTTTTTCTTCTATGTTTTGTATTTCTTTTTTAGTCTTTAAAATATTACTTACTAAATGGAATTGCTCTCTGGGAGGAGGTAAGATACTGGGGAAAACTATGATATAAAAAATTTTAAAAAGACTTTTTTTTAAAGGTTATTTCATTAGATCCCCTGAAATAGTACCTCCTTTCTGCATACATATCTAATGAAAAAACTCCTGACCTATCTCTTCTAATTTCTGTCCTCTAGATCCTATTGCCCATCTTCTTCAAACTTTTGAATTCATTTCAATTTCTAGAGAAGAAAGTTGAATAGAATCCTATTGATTATTTCATTCATCATCTTATAATGCAATTATTAATTTCATGTGTTTTCATGCCAACTAATATGAAAATACTTGATAAGTGTTTTTGTTTGTTTTTTTTTGTTGTTTGTTTGTTTGTTTTGTTGGTTGGTTTTGGTGTTTTTGTTTTGTTTGTTTTGTTTTTTTTTTTTTGGGTTTTTTTTGTGTTTTGTTTGTGGTTTGTTTTTTTTTTTGTGTTTTTTTGTTTGTTTTTTGTTGTGGTTGTTGTTTTGGTTTTTTGTGTGTGTTTGGGTTTGTTGGTGGTGGTGGGGGTTGTTGGGGTGTTGTTGTGGTTGTGTTGGTGTTTTTGGTGGGGGGGGGTGGGGTGGTGGGTGGTTTTGTTGTGGGGTTGTTTTGGGGGGGGGTTGTGGGTGGGTGGGGGGTTGGGGGGGTGGTGGGTGGGGTTTGGGGGGGGGGTGGGGGGGGTGTGGTTGTCAACACAGAATGCTAGGACAAGTGAGAGGTTGTGCCTATGGATTTGGGGTTTTGGGGGTGTTTTGGGTGGTGGGGTGTTTTGGTTGTGGGTGTTGGTTGTGGGGTGGTTTTGGGGTTTTGTTGTTTTGTTGGTTGGTTGTGTTGGGGGGGTTGGGTGGGTTTTGGGGGAACTTTTGACAGAAGCTCCCTGTTTGGTGGCAGAGCCCTACCAGAACAAGCCCAAAAGTCAAGTAATTAAGTGGACATGCTAGGCAAAGGAAACAAAATAAACAGAGGAATGCAACATTAGAGTCCTATTTTGGGGGCAAAGAGGACGGAAGCATGGAACAGGAGGAGGACTGTGAGGTCAGAAATCCTGCTCCAAAAGCTCCAAAGGAAAATATGAGTGGGTTATAGGCTATAGAGGACCTGAAGAAGGATTTTAAAAATCAAATAAGAGAAGTGGAGGAAAAATTAAGAGAAATGAGGATGCAGAATAGTATGAAATGAGGTCAACAGCTGACTGAGGAAAGTAGCACCTTAAAAATAGATAATCAAAGGGGAAAGGAGGCCAAAAGGGCAATGAGGAGAAGAATGCCTTAAAAATCCAATTTGCCAGATGGAAAGGAATCTGAAAAGCTCACTGAGGATATTCATTCCCTCAGAGTTAGAGTGGAGCAAGTGGAAGCTAGTGACTTTATGAAAAATTAAGATGCTGTTAAACATATCCAAACAAATGAAAGAATAGAAAGCAATGTACAATATTTCATGGGGAAAACCACTGAATGGAAAATCATCCAAGAGAGATAATTTAAAAATTATTGGACTACCGAAAGCCATTATCAAAGAAGACTAGAAATGCTTCAAGAAATTCTCAAGGAAAATTGCCTGATGTTTTAGACCAGAGGGCAAAATAGAGGTTGAAAGAATCCACGATCACCTCCTGAAAAATATCCCAAAAAGAAAACTCCTGGGAATATTGTAGCCAGGTTCCAGAATCCCAGATCAAGGAGAAAATACTACAAGCAGCCAGGAAGAAACAATTTAATATTTTGGAAACACAATCAGAATAGCAAGACCTGGCAGCTTCTACACTGAGGGATTAAGGCATGGAATATGATATTCCAGAGGGCAAAAGAGCTGGGATGAAGCCAAGGGTCACCTACCCAGCAAAATTGAGATTTTGTTTCAGGGAAAATATGGTCATTCAGTGGAATGAGGACTTTCAAGCATTCTTGAGGAAAAAATCAGAGTTGAATAGAAAATTTGACATCCAGACACAAGAAGCAAGAGATGCCTGAGTAGGTAATCAGGGAAAATAAATCAAAAGGAAATTATCAAAGTTGAACTATTTACATTCCTACATGGAAAAAAATAACTGTGAATGATGAAATCTTTCTCACTATGAAAATAATGGAAGAAGTGACATGGGCATATGAATACATATGTGAATGTGTGTATATATGTTTACAGTTATATGGATAGAGCGCAGAGGTTGAATTTGGTGGGAAGGAATATGTAAGGGGTGAAGTTATGAGGTGAGAGATGAAAGTGGCAAGAGGAGATGGGTGGAGACAGGGTAGGGTAAACTATCTCATGTAGAAGAGGCAAGGGGAAGTGGCTGCAGGGGAGATGAAGAATAGGAAGGCAAAAATGCAAAACCATATTCTCATTGAATTTGGTCAGGGAGAGAATGACATACATACTAAATGTGATATCTCACCTTTGTAGAGTAGGGGAAGGGGGATGAGAGGGGATGATGGAGGGGAGGCATTTTGGGGGAGGGAGGTTGGAAGTACCCACTATAAGAGGGACAGGATCAAGTAGGGAATGGACCAGTGGGGGGTGGGATGGGTGAGGTAATTATAAGCAGCCTTTTACAATATCTACTATGGTAATGTTTTGCATAGCTATACATGTACAACAATACTGAATTGCTATCTTCCAGAGGGAATGGGTGGGGGGGGGTGGTTGTTTGGGTTTTTTGTTTTTTTTTTTTTTTTTTTTTTTTTTGTTTTGGGGTGGTGTTGTTGTGGGGTTTGTTGGTTTGGGGGTTGGTGGTTGGGGTGGTTGTTGGGGGTTTTGTGGGTGTTTTGGGGTGGTGGGTGGGGTGGGGTTGGTTTGTGGAAATAAATGATGTAAACCAGAAGTTAATAAATCATTTGTTAAAAAAAGAAAAAAGAAAAAAGATGACAGAACAACAAGGAAACTTGCTAAGTATCTCTCTTTCATTCAGAATGAGCACTCTGTCCCATGTAATTAAGAATAAAAAATAATAGTATATTTATATTTTCCATTTTGTCTGCTAGTTAGGAATCCATAAGTGACTGCCGTTCTTCAACTAACCCTGGGAACTCACAACTAACCACACAGTATATTCTGCTAAAGTGTGATTCCAATTTTATAATTAAGAAACAAGTCATAAATGACTGACTCTGTGAAAGTTAATGGCATTTCCAGTAATTAGCTTTGATCATCAGAGCAATAGTATTTTAATACAGAAAACTTGTTCCCAGAGAAAATATAATCCCTTACTCGTATAGAATAAAGAAATGCATAAAATGCTCCTGTATCGATCCTTGTAAGGTTCAAAAGACAATATTATCTTAACATTTCTCTTTTTCAACTTGCATACCCTCACTATAATGTATAATTTGAATTTGCTATCCACATATTTTAAAATCCAGGTTTTTTCCATGCCCCACCCCACCTTAGACCACTATATCATTATGCTTTAAAGGGAAGTCTCTGTAGGAAAAAAAAATTAAAAAGATTCATTAATCATGAATCATTACATTTTGTCAGTTGGCAAAGAAATCCTTTACTTACTTATTCTTTGAATGAAATTAACTGGCTCAGGCTTTCAGAGAAGGCAATTCTAAATTGTCCTGGCATCTTCCTATAGCAGTTTGTGTATGTGCCATAAAATGGCAGATGGGGTTTTATTAATGGAAGATGAGTTTATTTTCTGAAGCTATTTTTCTACTTCATCACTTCATTTATTAAGCATTGACAACAGGCATAGATTATTGCTTCATATTTGCCCATATATGTTTAGGGCTGTGGGTAGTAACTTAATAATGAAGAGACGCTTCAGGAAAGAAAAATTTGCTTTGCCTATTATTGTCAAATATATAGGCAGCCCCTTTTTTTCTCTGTCCCATATGATAAAAAAAAAAATTTGAATTCTTTAAGCATAAGGTTCAAAACTGAATTGCAGCTTCAGAACCATGAAAGTATCTGATAAATAGAGTACAGGAATGTTAATGGTACAGTGGACACCAACGGCTGTGTAGTAGCAGGCAGCTTTGCAAATATGTTGAATATTATGGTTCATGATGAATACTCATTGTACAAACTAGCATGGTTTCAACTAAACTCTATATTTATTTAGTGTCTTTTATGTGCTTGCCATTTTGTTAGCTGCTAGAGTGGCAAGATGAAAAAGGATGGTCTTCATCTAGTAGGGGAGAGAAAGATGCACTGAATACTCAAGTGTTATTGATGAGAGAGATGCAAATATCTGATTGAATTTAATTTTGATGCATAGCTGTATCTTTTAAAAATTATTTATTTTGGGGCAGCTAGGTGGCGCAGTGAGTAGATTGTTGGCCCTGGAGTCAGAAGGACCTGAGTTCGGATCCGGCCTCAGACACTTAACACACACACAAACAAAAACCTAGCCATGTGACCTTGGGCAAGTTACTTAACCCCAATTGCCCTCCAAAAAGCAAATATATATATATATTTTTATAGAATTTTTTCTGAATATATTCTTTCCTGCTCTCATATTTAGCAAGTCACTCCTTGATAAAAATTAGTAAAGAAAAAAGAAGAAAAAATGGCAACACTAGCCAATGCACTAACTGTGACTAACTATATATGCAATATTTCACACTCATATTTTCTCAATTCTTCTTCTGAGCCAAATTCAGTCATTATTATTCTAGACTCCTTCCTTCTTTCATTCCTTCCTTGATTTCTTTCTTTCTGTTTTTTCCTTAGATTTATTATTTCATCATTCTAGGCAATGTTCTCTACATCTAAAAGACATTTTCCTAGGACACAAAGTTTCAGTGACTTCCCCATGTTCACACAACTAGTATTTATCAGATATAGACATAAGCTCAGGTTTTCTGACTCCATGATTGACCCTATATCAATTGCACTGTTTTGCCCTTTCTACAAAAATAAATGTAATATAAAATGGAACATGTGCAAAAAAGTAAATGGCACTCAGTGCAGCGAATAAGGAGACCATTTCCACCTAGGAGATCAGGGAAGTCTTCATGTATTAAAGAATGGATAGGCTCAGGGTGGCGAGGTGGTTCAGTGAGTAGAGTTCTGGCCCTGGAGTCAGAAGGACCTGAGTTCAGATCCGACCTCCGACACTTAACACACACAAATAAAAACCTAGCCTTGTGACCTTGGACAAGTTACTTAACTCCCATTGCCCTGCAAAAAGAAAAAAAAAAGAATGTATAGGCTTCCAAGAGGTAGAAATGAGAGGGGAGGACATTATAGCCATAGGGTCTTGTGTGAGCAAATAAATGGTAAAAATAAAAGCTTTGGATAGGTTGGCAATGATAAGTAATGGATTTTCACAAGAGCGTAGGCTACCAAGAAGAGTAAAAGAGTTTTCTCACATAATGAAAGTTATTGATTGATATAATTCCTTTAAAAAACATGCTTCCTTGACAATTTCAACATAAAGAAAAAGAGTTTGTTAACTTTCTCTTTACTATTGAAGGCTAAAGAATGAGATAATGGAGTCACCTATATAGGTATTCAATAGTATTTTACTATTCTTATGTCTGGGTTTGGCAATACAATAAGATAGGTGTTTGGGAAGACATAGTCAACTTTCTGTAATCTGGGCACTAGTACCATGGAGACTGGAAATGTGCCTCATCAAACACCTGTCAAGCCCAGAAGTAAATATAGCTCATTTTTTTGTGATTTAAGTGGTTTAAGATCTGTAAATATAAAGGCTGTATAAATTATTGATACATTATGCTAGCTATGTGTATTACACCATTTCATTTAATAAATGGGACTTAAATATTGTTGTTTTTTACTTTTGAATAGTTCAGAAACATCTTTTTTTAAGGACTTTAGATTCTTCAGTTGGACATTGAAAAAAAATGGGGGCCGTTAGGTGGCACAGTGAATAGAGCACCAGCCCTGGAATCAGCAGGACCTGAGTTCAAATATGACCTTAGATATTTAACACAAAACTAGTCATGTCACCTTGAGCAAGTCACTTAACCCCAATTGCCCTACCTTCCCCCTCCAAAAAGTGCAAAAAAAAAAAAAAAAGCAGAATTTTGCATCAGAGACTAGCTTGAAACTAGAAGGAGAAAATTTATATTTTCTATACATCAAACAACATCCATTTTGAATATATTCAATTTCACCCTTTCCCTAAGTTTTGCTCCGTGGATATGATAAAGTAATTGGCATTTCATTTTCCTAAGGATATTTTAATAGAAATCAATAGTTATGGGAGCATATTATTTTTTTAAAGCAATTGGGGTTAAGTAACTTGCTCAAGGTTACACAGCTAGTCATGATTTATGTGAGGGTGCTCATTTTCTTTTCTTTCTTTTTTTGTTTTGAAAGCAACTGGGGTTAAGTAACTTGCTCAAGGTTACACGGCTAGTCATTGTTTATGCGTGGGTGCTCATTTTCTGAAGCCGGATCTGATCTTGGGTCATCCCAACTCCAAGGCCGGCGCTCTTACTCACTGTGCCACCTAGCCGCCCCTTTAGGGCAATTGGGGTTAAGTAACTTGCCCAAGGTTACACGGCTAGGTTTTTGTTTGTGTGGATTAAGTGTCAGAGGCTGGCTCCGAACTCAAGTCCTTCTGACAACAGGGCTGGCGCTCTATTCACTGCGCCACCTAGCCGCCTCAGGGTGCTCATTTTCTGAGGCCGGTTTCGATCCCTGTCATCCCAACTCCGAGGCCGGCGCTCTTACTCACTGCACCACCTAGCCGCCCCAGAGCATATTATTTTTATAAAAGAAAAATTCACTCTTTATCAATTGTCTTTCAACCAAGCATTTCCAGCCAATTATCACTTAAATTCTTAAATCATATTTTTATCCAGCATGCTCTTTTATAGAGCTCTTCCTTCAACATGGCTGAAATAAAAGCTACTCCAATTAAGCAGCTGCTTTGATCAAAGAAAATACATGACAAATAAATAAGAAACTTATCCTATTCAAAATGCTTCAAATCAAGCCCAACCTGCATTATTCAGGAACTGCTAATATTCAGCACTGTTCTTGGATGACTCTCGAAAAGCCACTGAACAACTTAAACTAAGAGCCAAATGTATCTAAAACACTTTTGCCTTCTGTTCTGCACATAGTAATATCTGGTTCATCCTCAATTTATCCAGATTGCTACATATTTCTCATCTTATGAAAGCCATAGTAGATCCTTTCAATATCCACAATGGTGCATAACATATAATAATCCACAGGGTAGAGTTTTTGTTTATTATTCTTTATTCATCATTAGATCTTAGTGTGTGTCTACACCTAAGAACAGGGCTATAAAGTGTTTATTTTTTTCCTGAAACTACATGTATTCCCAAAGCACCAATCTGGATGTATAGAAGGCCTTACATATCTGCACATCAGATATCATGGGGGCAGGATACAGACATTATCTATCCTTAAACATGTGAAAGTGTGTTGTTTATTTAAGTTGTATGTTAAGTTGTTGTTAAAAAAAAGTACTGGCATCCCCCAAATTTCACTACCTAAAAGTGTAATGATTACCTTAAATCAGGGTAGCATTAACAAATACCAACTGTTAAAATTAGGTTGCTAATAGGTATGGCTATTTTCCCAAAAGCATTTAATTTTTTTTAAGGATTTGCTTCTCTGGTAAGCATGATTTTGTTTCTGATTTATTCTATTGCATGAAAAATGTAGATTGTTTTGTTCTTTCCTTCTTGTAAAGATAAACTTTTCCCAGGAGTCTCCACTTCTCACCAGGGGCACCAGGAAGTTCAATACAAAAGGTCCTAAGTAGAATTGTAAAAGCAGTAAAATGTGTCTTATGCTGCTTACTAGTTTTCCATTCTGAATATTTTTTTCCTTGCTGTGTGGGAAACTTTGATTGATAAACTCCATGCATATACACCACCACCACCACCACCATATTGTAGCAGTTTTCAAAGCTTTAATTCAATCCAATTTGACAAATGTATTTAGTGATACCATTCTAGAAAATGGTGGGTACAAAGAAAAAGAAAATTTTAAAAATAGTCCTTGTTCTCAATGAGTTTGAGCACATAACATAACCAACAAATAAGTAAATATAAAATAATTTAAATACTAATAACTAGGGGTGTTAGGAAAGGTTTCCAGAAGGAGTCAGCAGCTGAATGAACACTAAAGGAAGAAAGGAATACATTCCACATGTAAGATATGCTGTCACTTTAAGATAAATGGAATAGTTTATTGATAAAAAAGACAATAAGTCTTTCTTTTTTGTAAAGAGATTTATATTGCCAAGGATGTAAGATATTACTGCTGTTATAGATGAACATTTTGATAGCTCATATGAGTAGAAGAACTTCAAGATCACTGCAAAATATGTGTATGGGATGATGAAACACAGCTTTCTGTTGGGATTTGGACATTTTGGTAAAGGAAGTGATCTGTGATATGGTATGAGGTGCCAAATCTCAACAATGTGGAGTCATGACTCACTTGTATGGGAATAGTTTAATGGAACGGAGAAAAAAATCTTTTATTTATTAAAAAGAGCCCTATGAAAATACGAATGGCAAGATAGTTTCAAGAGGATAGAAGTGATAAAGGAAGTTTTCAGAGACAGAAAATATAATCAGAACCTCACCTAATTTTCATATATTGTTTTACGATAAAGTTTGGTAAAACTAAGAAAAAAAAGAGTATAAACATGGAGACTGAGGTATGAGTTTTAAAATACTATTGATTTGATAGTGGAAATTAAGGGAATTGTGACTTTTTAAAGGCAAGGTGAATCACTGAGAGTCAGCACCTCTCAGTTAAGCCACTGGCATGAACAGAAAATGGAACTGGACATGGAAGGAACCTGAGGAGAAGAATTGACTACACAGCAAGGAAGTCAAAAAGATGTTCTGTTGGAGCTGTTTCAGTTAGAAGCATCCAACTGCTGGCTTTGGTTGAGTGATACCTGATTGGTTATAAAGAGAATTAGCTTCACTGACCAGGGGCTCCAGTGACAAGTATTGACCCCTCAGCACCACCTAGAGTAGAAGAGAGATGAAACTTCTTGTAAGGGCTTATGGCTCTCTGCTGCTTCCTTTGGCTTGAGAAAGAAAAGCAAAGAAAGCTTTGCAGCTGTTTTACTATCCTGGTGAACAGGCTTGAGGAGTTAACCCTAACTGCGTTGCTATGAACTCCATTCCAGTTGGAAAATACAACATCTGGATGAGTGGATAATTGTCTGGTCTCATTTGCATAGCCCTGCAGTAGCCAATTTGATTAATTTTGCAGATCTCTAGTTTAAGGAGAACTCCTATTCACATAAAGAGTTAACACTTTCTGAACACCCTTTTACAGGATGATGGTTAATTGAAGGACTTTGTAAATGCTATGTTCTAAAGGAAAAGAGAAGTGGATTTCTTTAGCTGAAGAATAGTGAGAATCAATAGTTAATCTGGGAATGGAAAAGCAGTTTTCTGTGGTGCAGATACTCCTGAATTGACAAGTAACACTGAAACTTCTAGTCCAGAGTTGTGTATTGCCCTAACTAAATGAATTCCTTTTCCTGCCAAATTCCTGTACGTATATGCTTAATCTTCAATGTTTTCATTACGTTGGTAAGAGAGTGAGCTGAGTTCATATGTTTATTGTGATACATTTCATTATTTCTTTGTCCAATATATTAGCACCCATACTATTTTTATCCTTTTGCCTTACTTTTAAAAATAATTTTATTATATATTTAAAAGGAACAGTAAGTTGTACATAACAGATTTGCAGTTTCATGTGCCATCATTTTTATTATAATGTTATGAAAATGCTTGTTTTATTCCATAAATTAAAAATAAAATAAATAAAAATATTTAGAAGGAGTGAAATGACTTGTCTATGGTCACACCATAAGTGGGACAACTGGAACTCAAATCTAGTTCTTTTGATTCCAAGGTTGGTGCCCTTTCTACTAGGCCACCCTTTAGCAGATCTGTAATTTGATCTATATGTGTGCTCATCCCATCAATACAGATTGCAAACCCTCTTTTAGGGATCACCTGCGCCAAAATATTCTCTTCCTTTTAACTAATATTTTGGTGATGAGTATCCCAAAATTTAGCTGGACTGGCTTTGCACAAAGGACATGCAATTCATCACTATGTTCCTGCCTGAAAACTTTTCAGCATGGTGGGATGTGCTTGTGCTCTAGTGGCCCAGCCTTTGAATGATTAGGTCACCTTGGATGACTTCAATGAAGCGTGGAAGTAAGTGGAAGATTCATTCATTCATTCATTCATTCATTCATTCATTCATTCATTCAGTAAACATTTATTGAGAGCCTAGAATCAATTGCTCAACAAGCATTTACTAAGTGCTTACTACATAACAGGTACTATGCTAAGGCATTTGGAATATAACCAAAGTGAGCCTGCCCAAAAGGACCATTCTCTTAGTGGGATACGACACATACATAGGTAAGTAGATACAGGATATTTGCTAAATAAATATATGGGGGTTGGGGGACAACTAGGAGAGAGATAATAGCTGAACCAGTAATGTCTTCTTGAAGGAATTGATACGAGCTGAAACTTGAAGGGAGCTAGGACTTCTAAGAGGCATACAAAAGGAGGGAGACCATTCCAGGTACAAGGAATGGCCTATTCAAAGGTACCAAGGTAAAATAATGAATTTTGTATGCAAAGAACTGCAAGAATCCCAGTTTTCCTCGACTAGAGAATGAAGGAAGGGAAGTAATATGTAATAAATCAACAAGCATTTCCTAAACTCCTATTATGTGCCTGTACCAAGCTGTGGGGATGCAAAAAAAGAAAAAAAAATAAAGCAAAGGAAAGAAAAAAGAAGGAAAATAAAGACTGGGAAAGTAGGTTAGGGCTAGGTTACTGTAGCAGCAAGCACCCCAAAATCCCCAGGGTGGCTGCCAACATAGATCTGCTTTTGTGAAGGAAAGCAACTCAAAATCGGTTAACAAGCTCACTTTAATCAATCATACATATATTACCTAGTTCAGGGGTAAAGGTCAGCACCCCGAACTTCAGAATATACAGACAGATCAAAGAGACAGGCTTCCAAATTGTCCAACCATTTTCAATACCAAAATCACAGTTACCAGAGAGGGAAGCATCAATATCTGGGTTTTCAAAGCCGGGGGGGGCTCTCAACTGCTGCCCAGAGTCTCATCTGGTGAAATCACACAACACTTCTCAAAGTGAGCCCCACGTTTTCCTTATTTTTAAGTAAATAAATATTTTTAAACTAAAAGTGTCATTACTTTGAGTGGCCAATTGTGTATATAGAAAACACATTAGATAGGGGGTTCAGAGATAGAGTGATGAATATGAAAAGTTTATATAAAAATGTGTATAGCCTTCAACAGGGCAACTCCAAGGATCTTGAAAGAGTCTTAAGTGATCTTCTCAAACCCAGGTAAAGAATGAAGGTTTTTGTTGTTTTTATGTAATATGAAAGTATTGATATAGAGATAGAGATATATACACACATATAGTGATGTTGTAGAGATGTTTACAGCCTACTTCATCTGTGGGTCTGACTGTAATGATGCCAGAATACAAATCACTGTTACCAAAGCATGGAGAGCCACATGTCCAAATACACAGACATGGTAGAGGTGAAATCATTTGGGAAACAAGAAGTGGAAGAGTTTGCCTGAAATAAATCTAGTACCCCTTCTGGGTATTCAAATTGTTCTTCGGTTGTTGGGTAGAGTACACTTTTCCACAAGTATCACTGAGAAGAATGGGCACATACAAAGAGTATACAAGTAGAGAGACACATACATGGGGAACACATAGGACCAAAATATTCATGTATCCCGCTATGAGTCCTGGTTTCCTTTTCCTTCTTATGGTGTTCATCTTCTACTCTCCCTGAGAACTACTAGTGTTTCTAATAGTCAGATGAATCAGATACTACCTATGGGTTTGTTGTTGTCCAAAATCAATTTCCTAACTTACAAAGCTCCTCTCATGTCTTGGCTCATTGGACCTACTTATTTTTTTTTTTTTTAAGCAATTGGGGTTAAGTAACTTGCTCAAGGTTACACGGCTAGTCATTATTTATGTGTGGGTGCTCATTTTCTGAGGCCGGATTTGATCTCGGGTCATCCCAACTCCGAGGCCTGCGCTCTTACTCACTGCGCCACCTAGCCGCCCCTTTTAGGGCAATTGGGGTTAAGTAACTTGCCCAAGGTCACACGGCTAGGTTTTTGTTTGTGTGGGTTAAGTGTCTGAGGCCGGATCCGAACTCAGGTCCTTCTGACTCCAGGGCCAGCACTCTACTCACTGCGCCACCTAGCCGCCCCATCATTGGGCCTACTTCTTGCTTTGTGTCATTCTTCCTGTTAGGTAAGTAGCTCTAGTGCAAAACTCGGTGAATTGTATGTGTGTGGTGGGTGGGGGTGGATGGATGAAGTATATAGAGAGAAATTCCCTCCTACCCTAGTAGAGGGGAGAACAAATTTCTTTTCAAGATCTGGGTTCTTCTTCTGCAACTGACTGCCTGACCAACCACCAGAGTTCAAGCCCTTCTGAGTTTCCTCCTGTTCCAAATCTCTTCCTGTAGAACTTGTATTGTATTTAAAGGGTCACCAGAGATGTAATTGAGCCTTTGGGCAGCTAATGCCTTAGCTAATTCCATTTGATAGAGAACTTCTCACCTGTAAAGGAGTAACAGAGTAAAAATATATCTGTTACGTAATCCTTATACTCTATAATTTTATAACCTAAGAAAGGGGGAATTGAGTGATTACGGGTTTTTTGGTTGACTGGCTCTTTTCTACTATACTTGTAAAGTGTTAGGGAAAATTCAAAATTTAAGACCCTATCACTGTCACATACAATTTACCATTTAAGGAGATTCATATATACGTAGATAATTGTCACTAGAGAGTAGTAAGGGGAAACCGCTTTCTCCAAAATTACTAGTGTTCCTTTGATTTTCAAATCTAATGGTCTTTTCTCAATATTCAGTCATCTTAATCTCTACAATAGCCTTTGACACAGTTGATCACCTTCTCTCGGATACTCTCTTCTCTCTTGTTTTTTTTTTTTTTTTTTTTTTTTTTTACAACACTGCTCTCACTGGGCTCTTCTTCATTCCTAATTACTCCTTCCTAGTCTGTTTTGTTGTGTCATCCATCATTAAATCCCTAGGCCTCTACAAGGCTCTGACCTTGGAGTTTTTTCTTGAAATTCTCTCATTTGGTGACCTCATCAGCTCTCATTTGTTCAATTCTTATCTTCTCTGGAGATGATTCTCAGATCTTTTCATCCAGCTTAATCTCAACCCTGAGCTGAAGTTTGGCATCAATAACTGCCTTGAATATTTCAAATTGTATCTGCCATAGAAATCCCAAACTCATTATTTATAAAAAAGAACTTTTTTATCTTTAAAAAATGTCTTGGGGCAGAACCAAGATGGTAGAGTAGAAATAGGACTTTCCTGGGGCTCTGGCTTCCACCTTCCTCAATTCATGTAAAAGGAGACTCTAAACAAGCTTTGGAGGTACAGAACCCACAAAATGACACGGAGAAGCTAACCTCCCACTGTGGACAGCCCAGCAGCCTGTCAGGAAGAGGCCAGAACAGCCCTCTAGGAGCCAAGCCTAGCCCTGCAGGAGCCAAAGGTTTTAGCCCAAGGGCAGGCCTGACCAGCTCCAGCTGAAGGGATTCAACAGCACCAGCAGCTGTGGTATTTCCAGACTTATCAAGACAGAGATACCAAGGATAAAGTGAGAGGTCAGTGCAGCATGGACTTTGGGACATAGTATTAGGGAGTGCGCATGCTTTTGAGAAGCTTCTGAAGAGCTGCTGCACAGCCATCACCATGTGGCAGCTTCAACTAGTGGCCTGAGGACTATAGGGGGAACAAGCTACCATTCTGAGGGCTAATCACTCTTGCTTTAACCTGCTTGGATTTGGATTGTGCTATAGGGTGGAGGTCGTGGGGTGTGTGACCAGCTTGCCAGAGCATGTGAAGGCTTCAGAGAGGGCAACCAACTAATGTATCCAGCAGCTGAGAAAACCCCAGCTCCCATGTCTGGTAACAGAGTCCTACTGTGGCAAAAAGGCCAAATGTCAAGTAATTGAGTGGCAACATGACCAGGAAAAGGAAGCAAAACAAACAGAAGAATCCAAGATTAGGCTTCTATTTTGGGAATAAATGATTAAAGCATGGAAAAGGAGGAAGATAGTGAAGTCAGAAATCCTGCACCAAAAGGCCACAGAGGACCTTAAGAAGCAGATAAGAGAAGTGAAGAAAAATTGGGAAATGAGAATGATGCACAAAAATTATGAAATGAGAGTCAACAGCCTGACTGAGGGAAATAACACCTTAAAATATAGACTAACTCAAATGGCAAAAGAGGCTCAAAAAAGCAATGAGGAGAAGAATGCTTTAAAAAGCTGAATTTGCCAGATGGAAAAAGAATCTCAAAAGCTCCCTGAAGAGAATCATCCCTTCAGAATTAGACTGGAGCACATGGTAGCTAGTGACTTTATGAGAAATCAAGATGCCATTAAGCAGATCTAGATAAATGAAAGAACAGAAGGCAATGTGAAATAGCTCATGGGAAAAACCACTGACATGGAAAATAGATCCAGGAGAGATCATTCAAAAGTTATTGGACTACTAATTTCCATTTGCTCCAGTCTATTTCTGAAGCAATGATCCAAACAAATGAAAGACTAGAAGGCAATGTGAAATATCTCATGGGAAAAACCACTGACCTGGAAAATAGATGCAGGAGAGATAATTTAAAATTTATTGTGCTACCTTAAAGCCACGATCAAGAAAGAACCTAGAAATCATCCTCCAAGAAATTCTCAAGGAAAACTGCCCTGATATTTTAGACCCAGAGGGAGAAATAGAGTTTGAAAGAATCCACAGATCACCTCCTGAAAAAGCTTCCAAAAAGAAACCACCTAGGAATATTATAGTCATGTTCCAGAATTCCCAGATCAAGGAGAGAATATTACAAGTAGCCAGGAAGAAACAATTTGAATGTTGTGGAAACACAATCAGGATAACACAGAATCTGGCAGCTTCAACACTGAGGGATCAAAGTACCTGGAATTTGATATTCTGGAGGTCAAAGGAGCTGAGATTAACACCAAGAATCACCTACCTAGCAAAACTGAGTATTATGTTTCAGTGTAAAATATGGTCATTCAGTGGAACAAAGGACTTTCAAGTATTCTTGAAGAAAAAATCAGAGTTGAATAGAAAATTTAACATTCAGATACAAGAGGCAAGAGAAGCATGTGAAGGTAAACAGGGAAAATAAATCACTATGAATTTATGAAAGTTGAACTATTTACCTACATGGAAAAATGATAATTGTAACTGATGAAACTTTTCCTAGTATGAAAATAGTTGAAGGCAATATATAGATAGATAGATAGATAGATAGATAGATAGATAGATAGATAGATATAGATATAGATATAGATAGATGGATGGATAGGAGGCTATATGGGCATATGAACATATATGTGAATGTGTGTATATATGTTTACAGGTTTACATAGATAGAGGGCACAGATCGAATTTAATAGGAAGGGATGATACTTAAAAGGTGAAATCAAGAAGTGAGAGAGGAATATAAAGAGAAGAGATGGGGAGAGACAGAATGGGATAAACTCATATAGAAGAGGCAAGGGAAAATGGTTACAATGGAGGGGAAGAACAGGAAGGCAAAAGGGAATGGGTCAACCTTACTCTCATTGAACTTGGCTCAGGGAGAGAATGACATATACACTAAATAGGTTACCTCTCCACACATGAAAGTAGGGGGGAAGGGGATGAGAGGGGTATGATGGAAGAGAGTGGAAGCTGGGTAGGGGAAGAGAAGTGGGAAGCACCCACTTTTGAAAAGGGACAGAAGCAAAGTAGAGAATAGAAGTGGGAGGTGGGATAGGAGGGAGGGAAATATAATTAATCTTTTACAGTTTATCTACTACGGTAAGTTTTTGCATTAGCTGCACATGTACAACCTATATTGAATTGCTTGTCTTCCCAGTAAGGGTGAGTGACAAGGGAGGAAGGGAATGAATCTGGAATTCAAAGTTTTAAAACCAAATGTTTAATATATATATATACTATAGTATATATGTGTGTGTGTGTGTATATATATATATATATATATATATATATATGTATATATACTATTATTAATACTATATTACACGTAATTGGGAAATAAGATATATAGGCACTGGGGCATAGAGATCCACCATGCCCTACTAGAAAAGTTGAGGGGGGTGTGGGGGGGTGGAAGAGGGCAAATTAGAATAGGGGACATCCTGTGGAACTGCTGTTTTGGGGAGGTGGGTAGGGGAAAATTGGGAGAAAAATTTTAACTCAAAATATGGCAGAAATCAATGCTGTAAACCAGAAGTTAATAAGGCATTTCAAAAAGGAAAAAAAATAAGAAAGAAAAAAGAAAAAAATCTTTTCCTAAAACCCACCTCTCTTCTGAAGTTCCCTATTAATATGCAGGGTACCCTTATCTTTCCAATTGTCAAGGCTCTCAACTTCATTATCATTCTCAACTTCTCACTCTGAGTCTGCTTATCCAAAGAGTTGTCAAGTCTTGCCCCTTTTCCCTTCATAATTTTACCTTCATAATATCCCTTATGCATCCTCCTCTTTCTACTCACAGAGATATTATCCTTGTATTCATCACCTTCCACCTGGAAAATGACAACAGCCTTATAATTAGTTTCTCTGCCACAAGTCTCTCCCCACTTCAAACCATCCTCTGCATAGCTACCAAAGGGATTTTCTTAAATCACTGGCCATCACATACATGCCACCCTTTAAATTAATAACCTCCTGTGGCTCCCGTTTACCTCTAAGATCAAATATAAGGTCCCTTAATATTTTCTAAAACTTTGCCTCTTGTCTTTCCAGACTTATTACATGATACTCCCCTCCACATACTCATATCCTCCCCAAATCCTAAGCTCAAGGAAAACTCCCCAGTGACTCAAATTAAAGTGATATTTTGAAACCAACATAGATGATATTAATTTGTGGCTTTCTAAGTCAATATGCAGCCCATAATGATTCATTTCTATTTGAGTTTGATGAGACTGGTGTAGAGCCAACGTCCTGCTAGTCTCACGGACCTCAGGTCTTGGGAAATCAGTGAAATGACATACAGTGGAGAAGGTTGCAAGTGTTGCAGTCCCCTTAAAAGAGGGCCAAATTTACCTCAAAAAGTAAAACACTGAAAGAATGTTGAAAAATCTGGGAATGTAGCATATTTTTAAAATAATACTGCAGAGTTCTTTGGCAGGTCACTTAACCCTAATTGCACTGCCTTTCCCCCTCCATAAAGAAAAAAAAAAATTAAAAGGGTGTGGCTAGTTGGCTTAGCGAATGGAGCACTGGCCCTGGAGTCAGGAGGACCTGAGTTCAAATTTGGCCTCAGACACTTAACACTTACTAGCCATGTGACCTTGGGCAAGTCAGTTAACTCCAATTAGTGCCTTTTCCCCTCCAAAAAGCAAAAAAAAAAAAAAAATCATAAAGCGGAGTTTCGGAAGGTCACAATGGACATTTGTTATTATCCAGTGATACTGAATGACAGAATAGTATAGTAGATAGAATGCAAGATTCAGTCAGGAAAATTGAGTTCTGAAGCCCATTTCAGCCATTTATTCACTGTATTTCTGATCAAAGCACTTTTCCATTCTGGGCCTCAGTTTTCTGGTATGTAAAATGAAGGGAGAGGACTAGATAATTTATAAGGGCTCTTCCAACTTTAGCTTTTCGACTTTATACAAATTAGAAAAAAATTATAATTACTTTATTAGCTATGTTCATTTATATTATTAAATTTCATTCATTAAGTGGGTGTTGTTTGGTCTCTAAGGAGGAGGCAAATATGATCTTACATTAAGCTTTTATAGTTGCTTTCCAAACTAATCATGATAGTGCAGTGAGGAGCTCTGTAGATTTACTAGGCATTGTTATAAATGTCATTTGACTATGATGCTTGGTATTAAAATGTCAGTTGCTTGCTTTTAGGATAATAATTTTTTTATAGGAACAGGAGCAGTTATATAAAACTTAAAACACAAACCAGTTGTAATATCTGTGTAATGTAATCACAGAAACTGTTCCATGGCAAACCTGTTTAGCTCCTTTCTCTTGACAAAGTTCTCCCAGGAGCTGTCCCCTGTGGCGGCATTGCACTAGAATGACAGCCTAAATGCCTCATTTATCCTAACCCAGATAATTTTAGAACCTTCAAGGCATGTAGAATTAGTTCCATCATTCCAATAATTTCACCAACAAGATGCTATCAGCTGAAGGATATGATGGTCATTAGAGTAGATAGCAAAGAGCTGAGGATATCTGCTGTGACTGATAAAACATACAATGGCATCAGATAGTAGCTGAGCATCATTTTATAAAATTGGAGTCTTATACCCCAGAGACCAATTTCTTGGGCAGGTGCATATTTAATGCCTCCTTGGAATACTCATTTCAGAGATAGGGAGGAAGTCTTAATCTATCAGATAATTTCCAAATTGTGTATATGTTGTAGCTATAAGGTACCTGCATACTTGTGAATAAAATGTGAGTTGAAGGAGTAAACACCAAAAAGAGCCTAATAAGCTTCATACCAGAACACTTTGGCCATCAAACTAGCATAGTTAACCAACCATTAATAAAGTCAATTACCTCTTTGGCAATAGGTACTTACAGCTGGACTAAACAGTGTTTTTGGGTGTTGGTGGCAGGCCTAGGCTTGAGGGGGAAATAGAAATGGAAAGAAAATAGAAAAGGAGCATAAAGATTGAAACCATTGCTGGTCCTGGGAAAGGAAAGCTCAGGCATTGCTCTCTGCTCTAACTGAACCTCCTCTTCCAAACTCTCACAAAGGATCTCACAAAGGATCTGGAATAGCTTCAGTTCTGGTGGATCCTGGTCACTTAGGAGAGGGGTCAGATTCCTTTCCTATCACTCTGGCTCATTATAGCTTCATCCTGGTGCCCCTGGGAACAATTAGTTTTTGCTTAAACTTGGGTCATCTCTTGAGGCTGCTGGGTGTGGAGAATAGAAAGGTACTAAATGTATAGTGTAAATTAGGTATGGGACCAATATTTATTACCAACAAAAAGAATACAAATATTTAACACAAAAGATTCTCACAAATGCACACTGATGTAAAAACTTACACAATTCAAATATGATTTTTATATTATGCTGAGAGTTTGGGACTTAAAACCATTGAAAACATACAATGTTTGTCAGTATTTCTGAATAGGAATTTTACATTTCTATGTACTGTACATTCCCTCCACTCCTGAGAAGAAGTCTTCCAGAAAGCTCATGCAGGGATAGGGCTAATTTCTCAAACTACTGATCATATTGCCCAAGAGTGCTGGATTAGTTGCCAGAGATTCCATCTAAAATGTAGTTTACACCAACTGAGGACTTGGGGCCTCAGGACTTTTTAAACTCACAATGTTGCTTCTAAAGTCAAACATATCCATCTTGAGACATGTACATCAGAAAAAATCACTGAAATTGAGAGATGGAATATTTTGTGTAATGCATATCAGGGAGGGGAATGTCTTTGGTTCACAGGTTTTTTGTGTATGTGTGTGTGGGAGTGGGGGAAGAGGTAAGTTATAATGATCAATTTCTTTTTTTTTAAAGTGGATTTTATTACCGCGGGACACCGGGGGAATGCCAGGGTACATGGTCACCCAAATCAGACAGCACCTTTGCACAGACAGTGTACAGGTTTTATAGAGGTTCCATAGCCAGGTTACATAACCTGAAATTACAGTGATGTAAGCTGAAACTCCAATGATTGGTCAGTTTACACTTGAAACTACAATTAGTGATTGGTCAGTACACATTTGAATTTCCTGCTGGTGTGAAACCCTAGGCTGAGACTCCCACCCACAGATTAATCAAGGGTAAGCAAGGGGTGGGGGTTCTGCCTGTTTACAGATTAAGCAAGGTGGAGTTTTGTTTTACCTGTTTTACAAACCAAGGAAAGGGTGAGTGGATTTGTGTCTGACATTCAGGAAGGGCAAAGTGACAAATCCAAGAGGGAAGGGCAGAGTGGAGCTGGGTCCAACATTCCCTACTCTTCCTTGTAGGTATGTCAAACCTTTGACATAGCTAGGTTCACATCTAGGGGTCACATCTAGATTACCCAATTCTGTTCCTAAAGGATGGGGGGGTCCCTGATAATTAACATTAATGGAGTTAACACTGGATTTGACAAATTGTAGAAAACAATAAGATAGGGTCCTACAATTAGGGCTATGATCAGAAGGAGGAGAGGCTAATACCAATACTAATACCAAGGCTGATATCAATTTAGTGAGTTAGGGGGATGTTCCACGGGAACAGGGACTTATACCCATTCTCAGAATTTTCCAGCTCCCTCTGTCTATTAGCAATATTCTGGCTTACCAACTTCAGACTCTCCCTCACCACTCCAGAGTTGTTGCACAGAAGCAACAAGCCTCACCGAGGACTGCACACAGGCCACCCTGTTTAAGAAGGTCAAGGCCTCTGGGTTCTGAAGAACCACCTCCGCCAGAGAGTCCACCTGTTTTTCCAGGGTTGAGATGGACTGCTCTATGTGGTAGAGGTCAATATTTACCTGTGTACTTAAGGCCTAATAGTTGGCCTCCCCCTTAATCAAGGCTGCCATCCCAGTCACTGCAGAACCCACAAGGCCCAAGCCCACTGAGATGGGAATGAGGAGGGGTACTGCCTGCCTTAGGTGATGGCTCAGTTGCCCTTCTGGGAAAAGTAATGCCAACCTTGTTCACCTGGGAGAAGGGTGATGGCCACTAGGATACACAGGGGGCCCTCAGTGTGTTGTGGTCTGAGGAACACTGTAGCAGAGACATACTGGGTAAGGCCATTGTGGCATGCCCACCAGTCTCCTAGAGGGTCAGGGAAGTAGTCTGAGCTAGAGGCCTGAATCATGTGGGTTTTTCCCACAACTTGAGCTATACTGAGAGCTGGATAAAGGAGTGCTGGATGATATGAGGCAGAAACCTGTTCCCTGTACATCCCCAAGGGAGAGCCTTGGGTTGTCCCAATCACAATTCTGTGTTGGAAATAGGGGTGACTGAGGCATTTAGTGCCACCCCTACAGAGTAAAGAGACGGTGGTTCAGCTCAAATCCAGAAATCTTTTCCCAACAAGTGGTTAGAGCTGTTAAGTGTTTTATGAACAGCTGACAGAGGGGCAATTAAGGGGACCTGATAATTGTGAGCTTCCTGACCTTTGAAGATGGGGGAGGGAGGCAGGCGCCCACGTGGTGACAGCTGGTATTGTGATTTGGATATTGGGGCTCCCTATTGGGGCAGGGATAGCCAATTCCCCTATGGGACCAATGGGGTGGCGATCAGGCAGGGGTACAGGTGGCTTTTTGATTATAGTCAGTACTAAGGTCTTTCCCACCTGTGCTCCCTCCTCCCCTTCAGGGACTATGATTCCCAGGACTTGAGAAACCGGGGTTCCCCAGGCGGGGTGAGAGGGATTTTGAATGGTGAGATGTGGGCATGAGTTGCTAGGAGACAGACGCGATTGTATGGATTCGGAACAATGGGTCCAATCCCTCACTACCGCCTGCCTAGTAGCACAGGGAGGCACCAGGACTAGGAGAGGGGAGGTGGTAAACTGTGACACAAGCACAGGCGCACAGACATCCTGTATCTGAACAGAGTAGGTAACCTGCATCTACTGGTGGACCCCCAAATAGTCCAGTTCTGGGGAACAGGGAGTTGAGGGGTAGCTGTGTGCTCCAGTTCTAGAAAAGTCCAGGATTGTCCATTTCCTGTGGTTAACACCCAGGTATAGCTTGGTCTGGGGGCATGGGGATTGTGGGGGCGGGGGGCGCAAGGAGGTAAAAGGGGAATCAGGGAGAGGATCGGATAGTCTTAGCTTTAGGGGGTGCTCATGGACTTCTGCTTTCCATTCTGAGGTGACAGCAGGCTTCACTCTGGTGCAATGGAGTCATGTGGGAATAGAGTCCATTTTGACAGCAGTAGGTGTAGTGGGGATCATGACGTGTGGTCCCTTCCACCTCAGCTCCAGCCCATGAATTTCTTTTTACCAGCACAGAATCCCCAGGTTGAAACAGGTAAGCTGAGGCAGAACTCTGGATTGGGATCAGGATTGCTGAGGGAAGCAGTTTTTTCTGAATCGCCTGAAGACCCTGAAGGAACTTGATGAGGGAAGAGTTAGTGATTTCAGCTTTTAGGTCTTCCCAGATTAGAGGAAGAATGGGTGGTGGTCTTTCAAATATATGTTAGGGAATGGTCTGGACTTTCTCAACCTTGAGTTCTGAGCTCTGAGAAAATTTCAGATGCCGGCTGCTCAAGGAAGTCAAAGCTGAGAATCCTAGGACCTGACCCAATTCTCATGGGGAAGCCAAACCTTATCTGCTTTGTTCAGCTTTTCATAAATAGACTTTAAAACAGTTTGAATTAACCTGGTGTTAAAATGTTATCTTACTTTTCTCTCAACTAAAGTATCTCTGATTAAAATAAATATCAGGCATCCAAGTACTCTGTCATTCCAATCACCTGATCATGCCCCCCCCTTAAACAGCTGGGACCCAAAATCAGATCTGTCTATGTTTCATAGGGAGCTGGGCACACAGATTATATACAGTATACAGTGAATACAGATACACTCAGGAAGAAAGAGATAATTCAGAAATTGAATCCTTAACATACATTCAGTTACAAATGTTAACTTTTGCTTAGAGCATGAAATGACTACAAATTCAAATCAAAACAGCCAGATCTCTTCTGTTTTTACAATCTCATTAAACCTTGATGAAGAAAGTTAGTTGAAAACTTAAAATGATCTTAAACAGTTTGCATAACTTTCTGCACATGATCTAATTCTAGATGAGAAATAACATTAAATTTTCAACTAAGCTGACCAAAAAAAATCACAAATGTAGAGATTACATTCTTAGGGGTGTGTCAGATCAGATCTGGGACTGATCAATAACCTGAGGACAGTCAGAGACAACTGGGGAGAAAAAAAAGCCAGTGGGTCTCCACTGAATGAGGGGTGGAGATGGAAAGGGGCTGACCCAAAAAAAAGGCTTATCAGCTTCTTTAACAGGGAGGGCCTAGGCAGCAATGGCCTGGAGGCAAAGGGCCCTCCAGCAGCTACAGAATCCAGGGGCCCAGGACTTTTTGATTAGCTATAATAGTATTCCTACTTCAAAAATGTTTCTTAAGTACATTTAGCTAAATAAACCTTTAGATACACAATACAGTCTCAGAAAGATGGTAACAAATTAACAATGAGTATCAAATGACATCAAATGACTTATCAATTAACATCAATTGACCTTATCAATTTTGGCATGGATACAAAGTTAAACAGATATCAATATATGCCAGTCATACAATTCTGATTACAAGTATTTCGCAAATGCTATTAATTTTCCTTTTACAAATTGAAGGAACAAGTCAAGCTGAGATAGCAAGAAGCTTGTTTGTTTTTTTAAGCAATCCCAATATCCTATTTCCAATTTCTAAAAGATTTAATTCTTAGTTAATTTGACCAGGACTTGTAAATTGTAAATTTTCCAAATTAAAATTTCAAAATATTACAACAACAGGGAGAATTTTGGTGGACCTTTTGAAAGTGAGCTTTGAATTTGCCAATGTCAAAGCTCCACACTTAATTGGCTTTAATTGGTCATGCAGGAGAGATTTTTAAATTTGAAAAAGAGGGGTCGAGGGGCGGGTAGGTGGCGCAGTGAGTAGAGCACTGGCCCTGGAGTCAGAAGGACCTGAGTTCAGTTCCGGCCTCAGACACTTGACACACACAAACAAAAACCTAGCCGTGTGACCTTGGGCAAGTTACTTAACCCCAATTGCCCTCCAAAAAAAAAAAAAGCAAAGAAAAAGAGGGGCCTGCCTCCCTACCTGCCACAATGCTCACAAGGAGGGCTCTGCAGAGCCTTCACCTTCTCTTGCCTGAGCCAGCAGAAGCTCAGGGTGGAGGTCAGTCAGACCAGCCCTTAGTCTGACCCGGGGAACCAGGCTGGCTCACCCCTTCCCCCCAGCCAAGGCCAAGAGCCATGTGGCCAGCCCAACCCAGGCTCAATAAGGCCAATTAGGCTGGGTTAATGGATTTCCTGAGGGGATGGCTGACTCAGAAGAGGGTTCTTCTGGAAACTAATATATCATCTTCCCAGTGGAAATCAGAAAAGCTCCCTTGAAGGTGCTCTTCTGATAGCCACTCAAATACCTACTTTGCAGGAATAGAAACTTTAAAACGAGACTTTAAACAACTGAGCTCAGGACAAAACTTTACGAACACTCAAACACATTACAATCCTTATCCACTTGATTGCTGCCCGCAGATTCTGAACAGGAAGCAAATGGGTTCAAGTGAGCATAGGACACGTACAGACAAAAGAACATATAACCAGACCAGATTCAGGCAAGAGGGTCGACGTCTCGATCCTTGCCTGGGGAAGAGGTGCCCTATAGGGGCACTATAAGCCTCATCAGGCTCTCTTTCCCTCCAGACATTTACCGGTATATTTAACCAGACATACCACAGAGGTATTTAACCAGACATTTACCAGTATATTTAACCAGACATACCGCGGAGGTATTTAACCAGACAATTACCAGTATATTTAACCAGACATACGGAGAAGGTATTTAACCAGACATTTACCAGTATATTTAACCAGACATACCAGGAACAGCATTTAACTTACCCCCCAAACTAGAGGTCCTGGATACAAGGAAAGCTGAGTGAGGAGCAAGTCAGAGTCAAGAGGCAGGCGCAATATTCCCTCCTCGAGACCTGGGGCCGTGGAATGTCATCAGGGGCTAGCCCCACTAGGGCTCGGGGCGAGCAGATGCCTACCTCCAGAGGCTGAGAGCTCTTCTTATTTGGGGATCTTTGGGGTGACATGGAACACCCCAAATCTTGCTGGGGCCTCCAAATGTTGTACCTTGATAAAAGCGAGACAGAAGATCCCCAAGATTAAATTTAAAAAGTGGATTTTATTACCGTGGAACACTGCGGGACTGTCAGGGTACATGGTCGCCCAAATCAGATACCCTATAATGATCAATTTAAGGAACTGAGAATATTTTACCTATAGAAGAGATTTCAGGAGGACATGCTAGATATCCTTTATCTGAAAGGCTGTCAAATGGAAAATGGATTGGGTTTATTCTATTTTGCCCCATAAGTGGTAATAATAGATAGAAGTTATAAAGAGACAAATTTAACCTTGATGTGTTGGTGCCAGTGGGAGTAGGGTGGGGAAATCTTTCTAATTATTAGAGGTATCCAAAATGGAATCAGGTGCTTCAAGAACTGATGGCTTTCCTTTCCTTAAAGCTCTTCAAATGAATGCCAGAGAACTACTTGTCAGGTATATTATTGAGGGTATTCTTTTGAATTGAGTTTCAGTAGTTGGCTACTGAAGTCTCTTTTAACACTCAAATTCTGTCAATATGAGATTAATGTTTGGTTATAATCAAAGAAACACAAAGATAGAATCATCCAGGGAACAAGAACCAAGTTCACATAGATGAGCTCAGCAGTTCTAAATGCCATGTAGGAGGAGCAGATGCTGAGATGACAAAGAGAACCCTGCCACATCCATAAAGAGATATTCTAGAATCACATAATGACAACTGGGTGGTAGAAGGAGGAAGGGATTAG
Source organism: Gymnobelideus leadbeateri (assembly GCA_011680675.1). Lineage (NCBI taxonomy): Eukaryota > Metazoa > Chordata > Mammalia > Diprotodontia > Petauridae > Gymnobelideus > Gymnobelideus leadbeateri. Next base: position 652,512 of record WOXC01005830.1, on the reverse strand, counting down.
AGGTGGAAATATTCCATTTTTTTGTTAATTTATTTGTTTATTTAGTTTTCAACATGAACTTATATAAGTTTTAAATTTTCTACCCCTTTCTTGCATACCTTCTCCCCAAGAAGGTATGCAATCAGATATAGGCTCTACATATTTACACATACATATATATTTATGTATGTATTGTTATTGTACATATTTTCACATTAGTTATGTTGTATAGAATTATTTCTAATTTATCATTAAATTGAAGATATTTAATTTGTTCTTCTAGTTTTTTTTTCAGTTGCATGCCCAGTTCATTGATCTCCTCTTTATCTATTTTATTCATATACCCATTCAGAGATATAAAACTTCCCCTAAGAACTCCTTTCGCTGTGTACCATAAGTTTTGGAATGTTGTCTCATTATTGTCATTGTCTTGAATGAAGTTATTATTGTTTCTGTGATTTGTTGTTTGACCCACTCATTCTTTAGGACTAGATATTTAGTTTCCAATTCATTTTTGGTCTTATCTTCCCATGTTCCTTTATTACATATAATTTTTATTGCATCATGATCTGAAAAAAGATGCATTTAAAATTTCTCTCTGCACTGGATTGTGAAGTTTTTGTGCTCTACTACATGGTCAGTTTTTGTGTATATGCCATGTTCTTCTAAAAAAAAGTATATTCCTTTCTATACCCATTCAATTTTCTCCAGAGATCTACCATATCTACCTTTTCTAAAATTATTTTCACCTCCTTAACTTCTTTCTAGATTATTTTGAGGTTAGGTTTAGCAAATTCAGAGAGGGGGAGGTTGAGGTCCCCTACTAGTATAGTTTTCCTGTCTATTTCTTGCTATAACTCCCTTAACCTGGATGCTATACCACTCAATGCATATATGTTTAGTAATGATATTACTTCATCTATGGTACATTTTAGAAGGATATAATTTTCTTTTTAATGTCTTTTGATTAGATCTATTTTTTTCTATTTTTGCTTCTGTTTTGTCTGAGGTTAGGATTACCGCCCCTGCTTTTTTGTTTACTTCAATTGAAGCACAATATATTCTACTCCAGACTTTTACCTTTACCCTGTGTGTATACTCCTACTTCAAATGTGTTTCTTGTAAACAACATATTGTAGGATTATGGTTTTTAATACATTCTGCTATCTGCTTCCATTTAATGGGAGAGTTCATCCCATTCACATTCAGGGTTATGATTACTTTCTTTGTCTTTCTCTACATCTTATCCCCCACCCCCTGTTTATACTATTATTTCTCCCTTCTCCCTTACCCTCCTCAAAAGTCCTGCTTTTGACCACTACCTCCATCAATCTATTCCATCAGCCTCTCTTCTATCAGCCTCCGTCTCTTTTCTTTCTTTTTCCCCTTGCTACTTCTCCCCTCACTTCTAACCACCTCCTGTCTTTTCTTTCCCCTTTCCCCTCCTACTGCTTGTAAGGCAAGTTAGATTTGTCCATTTAAAGTAGCATATTATTTCCTCATTGAACCAAATCCAATGAAAGTGAAGTTAAAACAGTACTCATCTCCCTCTGTTCTTTCCCTCTAATACAATATGTTTTTTATGGCTCTTCGTAAGATGTAATTTGCCCCTTTCTGCCTCCTCCTTTCCTTTTCTTCCATTACAATGCCTTTGCATCCCTTAATTGGGTTTTTATCATTACATCAGTTAATTTAAACCCACATCTTCTGTCTATGTATATCCTTTTTAAATGTCATAAAGACGAAACAATTCTCACGGTTTACAAGTATCACCTTCCCATGTATGTAAATGGTTTGCCCTTCTTGAATAACATGTTTTGTTTTTCCTGTTTACCTTTTTATGCCTCTCTTGAGGCTTATATTTGAATATCAAATTTTCCATTGAGCTCTATCCTTTTTCATCAGGAAGGTCTGAAAGTCCTTTATTTCATTGAATCTCCTTGCCTGAAAGATTACGCTCAGTTTTTCTGGGTAGTTGATCTTTGGTTGTAATCCAAGCTCTTTTGCCTAATGGAATATCATATTCCAATTCCTTCAGTCTTTTTTTTTTTCTTTTCTTTTCTTTTTTTTTTTTTGAGGGCAATTGGGATTAAGTAACTTGCCCAAGGTCACACGGCTAGGTTTTTGTTTGTGTGTGCATTAAGTGTCTGAGGTTGGATCCGAACTCAGGTCCTTCTGACTCTACTCACTGCTCCACCTAGCTGCCCCTCCCTCAGTCTTTTAATGTAGAAGCTACAAGGTCCTGTGTGATTCTGACTGTCATCCTACAATATTTGAATTGTTTCTTTCTGAGGGCTTGCAGTATTTTCTTCTTGACCTGATAATTCTGGAATCTGGCTACAATATTCCTCGGCAATTTCAATTTGGGATCTCTTTCAAGAGGTGATCGGTGGATTATTTCAATGACTATTTTAACCTCTGGTTCTAGGAACTTGGGGCAGTTTTCCTTGATGTTTTCTTGGAAGATATCTTCCAGGTTCTTTTGTTCATCATGGCTTTCCAGTAGTCCAATAATTCTTAAATTATCTCTCCTAGATCTACTTTCCAGGTGAGTTGTTTTTCAAATGATATGTTTTCTGTTTTCCTGTGTTTTTTTTAATATTTTGATCTGTATTTGACTGATTCTTGCAGCCTCCTAGAATTATCAGCTTCTATTTGCCCAATCTAATTTTTAACAAATTGTTTTCTTCAATTAGGTTTTGTACTTCTTTTTCTCTTTGGCCAATTTTACTTTTTAGGGAGTTGTTTTCTAAGGTGAATTTTTTTTCCATTTTGTCAATTGTATTTTTAAAATAATTGAGCGAAGAGGAAAACAGAGGCAAGATGATGGAGTATAAACAGGACTTCTGCAGGGTTCCTACTCCTACCTCCTCCAATTAATGTAAAAAAATAACTCTAAACAAACTTTGGAGCTACAGAACCCACAAAATTACACAGAGAAGCTAACCTCCTCCTCAAAACAGTCTGACAGGCTGGCAGGCAGGTGCTCTGGGAGCTGACCATGTGAGCTGGAATTTTAGCCTCAGGGTGGCCACAACCAGGCACTGGTTGGAGGGACTTCAGGTCACTGGCAGCTGTGGTGGTTTACAGAATTACCTACCCTAGATGCTAGGGACAAAGTGAGAGGTCAGAGCAGTGTGGATTTTGGGACCTGGGAGTTTGGGAGTGCAGTCTGTCCTTTGCCCCCAGAGAGAGAAGAAGCTGAGACATGGCAACAATCCAGCCACTGCAACATAGCTATTTTAGAGCTTCAGGTCCGCAGATTGTAGGGAGTCCAAGCAAAAATTCTGAGGGGTAATCTATCTTGCTTTAACCTGCTTAGATCTGGATCACTGTCTGGGGTAGAGGTCCTGGGGTGCATGACCAGTGTGCTAGAGTATGTGTGGAGGATTCAGAGAGGGCAGCCAACTAATAGCTCCAGCAGCTGAGAAAACCCAAGAGATTTGGGACAAAGCTCCCCCCTCTGGTAGCAGGGTTCTACTGTGGCAAAAAGCTCAAAAGTCAGGCAATTTATTGGCAACATGAGCAAGCAAAGGAAACAAAGCAAGCACAGTAATCCAACTTTGGATTTCTTTTTTGGGTACAAAAAAGGATTGGGGCATGGAACAGGAGGAAGATAATATGGTCAGAACTCCTGCAGCAAAGGCTTCCAAGAAAAGAATATGCTGCTTACAGGCCATAGAAGAGCTTAAGAAGGATTCTGAAAACGAAATAAGATAAGTGGAGTAAAAATTAGGAAGAAAAAGGAGAATGATGCAAGAAAATCATGAAATGAGAGTCAGCAACATCACTGAAGAAAATAACACCTTAAAAAATAAACTAACTCAAATGGGAAATGGGGCTCAAAAAGCTAATGAGGAGAAGAATGCCTTAAAAAGCCAAATTTGCCAGATGGAAAATCAATCTCAAAAGCTCACTGAAGAGAATAATTCCTTCAGAATTAGACTGGAGCAAATGGAAGCTAGTGACTTTAAGAGAACTCAAGATACAATTATTAAACTCATCCAAACAAATCAAAAAATAGAAGACAATGTGAAATAACTCATTGGGAAAACCACTCACCTGGAAAATAGATCCAAGAGAGATTATTTAAAAAATATTGCACTACCTGAAAGCCATAATAATAATAAAAAAGAACTTAGAAAGCATCCTTCAAGAAATTATCAAGGAAAATTGCCCTGATGTTTTAGAACCGGAGGGCATAAAAGAAGAATTGAAAGAATCCACTGATCATCTCCTGAAAAAGATCCCAAATAGAAAACTCCTTGGAATATTATAGCCAGGTTCTGGAGTTCACAGATCAAGGAGAAAATATTATAAGCAGCCAGGAAGAAACAATTTGAATACTGTGGAAACACAATTAGGATAACACATGACTGGCAGCTTCTACCCTGAGGGATCAAAGGGCTTGTAATATGATATTCCAGAGATCAAAGGAGCTAGGATTAAAACCAAGAACCAACTACCCAGCAAACTGACTGGATTATCCATTTAGTGGATAATATGGTCATTCAGCGAAATAGAGGACTTTCAAGCATTCTTGATGAAAAAACCAGAATTGAATAGAAAATTTTACATTCAGATACTAGAAGCAAGAGAAGCATGAGAAGGTAAAAAAGGAAAAGAAATCATAAGAAACTTATCAAAGTTGAACTACTTATATTTCTACATGGAAAAATGATAATTGTAACTTATTAAACTTTTCTAAGTATAAGAACAGTTGAAGGTCATAGAAACGTGTGTGTGTGTGTGTGTGTGTGTATACATGTATGTGTGTATATATATATTTATATATGTATATAGAGAGGGGAGATGATGGAGGGGAGGGCAGGCTGTGGGGGAGGTAAATTGGAAGCACCCACTTTTGAAAAGGTACAGGATCAAAGTAGAGAATAGAACCAGTGGGGGTAGGATAGGATAGAGGGAAATATAGTCAATCTTTCACAATATATGCACTATGGAAATGTTTTGTATAGCTACACATGTATAACCTATATTGAATTGCTTATCTTCCCAGTAAAGGTGGGTAGCAAGGGAGGTAAAGAAAGAATCTGGAATTCAAAAGTTTAAAATCAAATGTTTAAAAATATTATTATTATCAATGTTATTATTATTATTATTTTGCATGTAACTGGGCAATAAGATTACAGTCACCAGGCCACAGAGATCCACCGTGCCCTACTGGAAAGTTGGAGGGTACATAGTGGTAGATATTGGAGAGAACAGATTGGGGAAGTGTATATTCAGACGAATCGCTGTTTTGGAGTGGTCGGTAGGGGAAAGACAGGGGGAAAATTGTAATCCAAATCTTGCGGAGATGAATGATGTAAACTAAAAAATAATAATTTAAAAAGTTTTTCATAAAAAAATAATTGATCATTTTGCCTACCTCTCTAAATTGAATTTTTAAATCTTTCTTGAGCTCTTCCAAGAATGCTTTTTGGACTTGAGACCAGTTCATATTTCCTTTTTACGTTTCAGATATGGGTATTGTGTCAATGTTGTCCTCTTCTGAATTCATATTTTAGTTGTCCCTGTCATCCAAATAGTAAGAATATATGAACTTTGCTTTTCTAAAGTGCTTTTTCTTATTTGTGATTGCTTTTTTCCTGGCTTTTAAAGTGGATCTCTGCTTCTGAGGCAATAGTGGCTCTGTCCCATGCTTCTTGTGCTTGGGGCTAGGGGCTTGGTTACTGTCTTTGTGTGCTGTGATCTCTAGTTCTGGCAGCTGGAAGCTATATAATGCTGAGGTTTACCTGGTGTATGATGAGGCCAGATAAGGTCTTTCTGTGATTCCCAGGGTTATGCTGAAACTTGCAATGTGAGGTGTAGGAGAGGGGTGGTTTGGATGCTGGAGGTTTCCTCCTCCCCTAGGATTGCAGTAGAGCACAAGTAGGCTCAGCCACTGGTGGATGCCCATTTGTACTGGTATCTGCTGATTCCCCGGGCTGTGCAAACGCATGCAGCAGGGACCTCGTATTGACATTTGGCAGCCACATCATCCTGTGGCTCAGGATCTCCCACTGGTCTGCTAAGGTGGGGCTTACTACTGACATACTGGGATGCCTCTCACCTGGTTCCCTTAAGCCATAGTAAGAGAGACCTTTCCCATTAATCCTGACCTAAAAGACTGCCATTCCTGTCTTTCTGCTGGCTCCCACTATCCCAGAGTTTTTTTCCCGGGGCAATAGTCTCTGTTTTTTCAAGGTCAGCAATGGAGGATAAGAGTGACTTACTGGTTACTCCAACATCTAGCCTCCTGAAAGTTTAAATAGAAGATTTTCAAACATTCAGTCTGTGGGCTGATAGCCCCAGGAATAGTTCCTGCCATTGCTGCAGGCCTTGCACAAGGCTGCACTTCTCCCTCATCCAGTTGAAACAGATCCCCCTGCTGTGCTGAGAGATCTGGGGATCACCACTGCTGCCAGTGATTCAGTCCACTGGGGTCTACTCCTGCTTTACTATAGTCTAGTCTGTGCTGATGCAGCCTATGCAGTAGACTGCCCTACTTTGCTAGCCCATCCCTTCTTGCTGACCTTCCAGGTTGACTTGGGCTAGAAATCTGCCACACTTTGTCTCTTTGTGAATTTTGTCACTTTAGAATTTGTTTGGATTCACTTCTTTTCTTTATTTAAATTTTTTATTTTCTTATTTAGTTTTAGTTTTCAACATTCATTTATACAAGATTCTGAGTTCAGATTCACTTTTTAAAAGTATTTGAAGGAGTTTGTGGAAGATCTCAGGTGAGTTTTTACTTTCACTCTGCCATCTTTGTTCATTCTCAAGTATTCCATTTTTTAAAGGTCCGTTAAGTCATTGGGTCTTCTTGATCAATGAGGATAGTTTCTTAATCTCAAAGTACCCAGAGCTTCAATGATGAGTCAAAAATGGCTGATTAAAAGCTGTGTGGGAGCTTATACCATTTCTAAAGTTCCCAGTCCTGAGCTGACACATGTGATCATCCACAAGCAGATGACTGAAGGTAAGCTGTATACCATAGCACAAGAGATGTTGTTCATCTTTCATTTTTGAAGGGGACAAATGATATCACAATGTTAAAGAAAAATAATGGATGACAGGTGTTGTCTTGACTTGCATATGAATTGGATTTAAAGTGGGGCAGATTTGCACAAAGTCATCAGCCTTCAAAACACTTCCAAAGTCATTGAAGTCCAGTGATAGAACAAAAAATCTTAAGCTGCCTTCATGGCCATTGGAACCAATTGTTCTCATCTGCATATTCTACCAGAAGGAAGTCTTCACATGTTTAGGGTAGCCATTCCCTTAAATAACTGATGGGTTGAGGCCAGCCAGTTACCCTCAAACTGGTTTAGCCACCTACTAAAACAGTTTTACTACACATGCTACAACTTCTTGGAGCAACAGGTGATAGCTGAGCACTGGTTAGACACAGAAGGTGGATGGGCAGCCCTGAGAAAGGTTTTACAGACCCTTATATCAGAGGTGTTAGTCCTCTTGGAACACCTCCATGTTGAAGTTCATTCATTTTTTCACTTTGTGGTAGCCATTTGG